>MU223512.1:308346-323908 GCA_018584345.1 Thuja plicata
AAAGACCTCTCACAAGGCCACTCCTAGCAGGGTGATTAAATCCTTTAACAGGGTCACACCTAACAGTGTGTTTTGTAACCTTTAACAGGGTTGGCTCCTAACAGAGCTCACTTCAGAAGAGTGAAAAACAGTAACTAGTTACATTGGTGGTTTTCCCAAAATTGGGTTTCCACGTTATATCTGGTGTTAATTGTGTTCATGTTATTTGTTTTATGCATATCAATAACTGTGGATGTTTAATGAACAATAATAAGTTAATCTACCGAGTAATAGCAATATATATTGAAGACATCTAAGGGACTTGTGGATTTATTTTTGTGGTAACTGATTCACCCCTCCCCTCTCAGTTACTCCATCTATATTTCCAACAAGACTATGACCTGCAAACAGACATCCAATTTTGCAATTTGTTACAAGAATGAGACAAAATGACAGGGGACTGTAGAATATCCACAAACTCATTTAAATCAAATCATCCACAATAGTACACACTATTGCAAAAGAAAGAGGGTTCAAAGACTCCAATGTTTCACTAGAAATCACTCAATATACTCTAATTTAGTAAGAGAGATTCAGACAAGGAAGCTTAGGGACAAAAAAGATGTCACAAAAAGCCTCTGCAATATCTAAACATCAATGAAAGATTACAAACTAAAGAAATCAGAGGGCAGAAAGAATGCCTTGGATAATTTCCAAGTTAGGAAAAACTCTGAGCTCTAAAGCTCTAAAAATTGATATATATATATATATACTCCCCAGCACGCAAGCTTGGAGTCCCAAAATTGATTAGGGTTACATTATAATATGTTTCTCTCTGAATTAATAGAAACCCTAACTATCCAATCTATCAGAAGAAATCTAGAATCATCTATTGAAGATCAGATCTATCTTTTGAAAAGTAGCTTGCCATAAATGAAAATCTCTAGAAAAGGTCGGTGGATCTGATATGAAAGAAGACCAGTCAAAAGTACATGGAATGAGGTCTTAATTAGGAAACCTATCTTGGGTCAAATCAATCATACTATTTGTAGAGAATATTGCCAAAAATCAGGTTGCCCCCTCAGAAAAGCTGACTCAATGTCCCTTATCCATCTAATCCCCTGCCAGTCAGCTCTGTAATAACTACTTAAATTTGATCTGCAAAGATATTTGAATTTTTAAAATATTTGTATGACAATGCTCATAGCTGGTGCAGATATCTACATCGATGGCTGAGATCAGAATCTGTCTTCACTTTTAAACATAGCCATAGATGAATTTACTCTACCTGGGCTTTGTATTATAACCCTAGGTCACCTTCCCTTTCTTTGTCACTGAATCTCTCAACTGTTCCTTTTAACCTTACTTATATCATGAGACTCGGTGATAATGCAGTCTTGCAACCTCCTTATCTTTTTATTAACTTTGCATCCTTTTGAAGACCCAACGACAAAGGTGATTTCATAGTCACAAAACAAAATGGAATATCTCATCGTGGTTATGAGAGTTGGAGACTAAAGGAGTATGAAACATGGGCCCATTAAGACACGCGTTCCCCTATCATTTTTTTACCATTGCTTTGTCACCACTATTGCCCATATCAGCACTTAACTTAACTTAACCCGTTCCTAACCACAGAGAAACTGGAGACTTGATGACTAAGTAATCTTGAAGTCTCATAAGGGATTCTTACCCTTGCAGTTAATTACGAGACCTCCCAACTGAAAAGGACTTAACCTTATCCTGCCTTACTCAACTATATTTGTGGGTTAAGAAAACACTTAGTCGCAGTACCTCATGATACTTTATTAACCTTGGTTTACATTGGGAGATTACGCGACTAAAGATAAATCTCAGGGTCGCTGGGTAAAATATAATATGTCTTCTTCCTCATGCGACTTAGAGACAAAAAGTGCACATGAAACTTTTAAGAACTTAAGTGACCTGAAAAGGTAATGGGAAAATAGAGTGAGAAATGGCCGAGCTAGGGTTTACCATGAAACACTTAGGATTTCATATTTTAGGTTATTTGCATGGTCAAGGAAGAATAGGGAACTAAACAGATATGCAGAGGACATGGAAAAAACTAGAAACCTAGAGTCTTTTACAGGCTGGGCTCAACCCTTGTGGGAGCCTCATTTTACTCCACCTGTAGCCAATTTTATCAGATGAGAAAAATTTGGGTAATAGTTATCTTTGATGCTTTCCCCCTAGTAACAACACTAGAGGTTTCATTTGATGGTTGATCTTTTACAACCACAACATTGATAGTATTATCATATCCTGATAAGGAATTGATTACACTATCATAGCTATGCGCAAAATTAACTTTGTCATTTCCTCTTTTGTTATTTTGATTACTATTGGAAGATTCCCCTTTCTCATGATTCAAGAAAGGAGTTTTGAAGGCCACATGATCTTTACTATTTTGAGGCCCTTCCACCTTGATTATCCCATTATCTATCAAGTCTTTCACCTCATGATTTAATCTCATGCATTCATTAGTCTTGTGCCCTATGTCACAGATATGATCATTGTTCCACCATGATGGTTTAACTTGTGGTTCATAAGGCCTTGACTCTGGTAGGACAATGATCTTATTAGAAATGAGAGTCCTTAAAGCATTTGCAAGTGGTTAACCCAAGGGCGTGAATTTCCTTCTTGGGGATGAGCTAAAGAACAATTTTGGTTTGTTAGCTTCTTGCTTATTTTGCAAGTTGTTGTTGTTGAATGGGACCTTCATTGATTGATTTACATTATTATCTTGATTAGAAGATCTCGTGAGAATTAAAGGAGTGAATTTTAAGTTTCTTTCCTCAACAAATCCATCATTGACAAGGCCCTTTTTAGTGTTCTTGAGCCAAAAGTGATTATTATTATTTGAAGCCCGATTGTTGTTGTTGGAATTATTGTGGTTATTAGGAAAATTCTTATTTTCCTTAAAAATCTTGACCTCTCCACTCTTAACCAAAACTTCCTCTATGGTGATTCCATTCTCAATGATCTTCTCAAAATTAGGTGGGCATTGGAGTTGTAATTGATAGTTAATGATTGTGCTTAAACTATTTAGGAAGATATCCATTTTCTCTTTTTTTGGGCATACTGCTTGGATATCAATTAAATACCATTCCCCACCATTGCAAGAAGACTAGGAATGCTTCTCCCTCCTTTTTTTTAGGTGCTACATAAATTTATCATTGTGACCTCATCTTTGATGTTGTATGAGTAGTGAGTCACAAACTTTGATGCCAACTCTTCAAATGTTCACATGTTTGAGTGTAATTTTGAGAACCATTCCATCACAGGTCCTCCAAGACTTCTTGGAAAAAATCACATTAAATAATTGGTATCATGAATAAAATCCAAGCTTAATGCATACAATTCTCTCAAATGGTCTTGTGGGTTGGATACCCCCATGTATTTATCATATTTAGGAAATATGATATTTGGAGGAAATGGTACCATAATTAAAGTCTTATCAAATAGAAATAAACATATAGCTTCAATTTGGAAAGGTTTTGGAGCTGCCATTTTATTCATATTGTCCAATTGCATTGGAAAATGTTTGACTTGTTTATTCATGATTGCAATTGGGTTTTCATACTCTCCCTTCTTCTTTAGGTTAGTCATATCATAATCATGGGGAATTTTTAACCCTGCTTGGGATAGGTGCTACTTCTCCCTATCTCTCACTAATATTTTCTCCATGATTTTCATAAAGAAAGGGCTTTGTTCTGCTTCATTCACACTCTCTTCGGTGGCCTCCTCTATTAGTAATAACTGAGAGGGGGGGTGAATCAGTGGCCTCAAAAATTTATCCTTCAAACTTAACCACCAATCAATAAACCTCAGATTATTATGTCCCTACAAGATGCATGCTGTGAAATACTAATAATGATTAGTTATCTGTTGGTGTTCTCTGTCAATCCTTATTCTTCCTTGATTACCGATAAGTAGTATAACTATTTACCGAAACTCAGTAAATAAGTAGAGTATACCGATCAATCCAGTGTTAGCTATGTCAGATACAAAACAATAAAGAAATGAATCATACACACATAACACATGAATTTTTAATGTGGAAACCCGGTTAAGGGAAAAAACCTCTGGGACCAGTACCCCAAATTTTCACTCTTCTGAAGTGAGCCATGTTAGGAGCCAACCCTGTTAAAGGTTACAAACACACTATTAAGTGCGACCTTGTTAGAGGATCTTATACATAGAGTTTGTCACTTAGTATTGGGCATCTATTGCTACCATCCTTGAATTAGCCTCCTTATTAGACTGTTAATAGGTATCAGGAAAATCCAATGCTACTTTCATGAATCAACCTTTTTAGCACTCCTTGGGATGTATCTCAATATATAGAAGAATGTTAAGTCCTGATTGGTTAAGAGACTTGATGCTTCAATGGTTAAACTGAAACACTATGACCTGTTCATGATGAAAATTTGAATTACATATTTTTAGATCTATTTAAGTACATTACCTCTCTAATCAATGTATCAATTCAATTCTTTTTGCTCCACACTTTTTGCTTTGTGATGTGCTCACTGCTCATTGGTATCTACAGAACTCCTTAGCTCTCCTTCAGCTTGATTGATCAAGACTGTATGAAGTTGTTCTTCATTAGTTTCTCTTCAACATCCTCTTTCTATTCACTCCTTCATAAATGAATTAAGCTTGTCTCTTAAATAGACATGATATTCACTGTTTCTTGATTCTTGATTCTTGGCATGAAAAACAATCTATCCAATTAGATTTAAAGCATAACTTATGATTTGTCTTGTAATGATCTTCTTGCCAAATATATAAATCATCTTTAAATCAATCACTTAACTCTCGTTGAATAAAACAAAGAAAAGAACCAGTTAAGTCTATCTTTAGCTCTTGCTAGCTAGATATTTTTTCATTTTCTGAACTCTCTATTCCATCGGTCACCTCTGCAGTTAGTCGTCAGTGAAAATAGACATTTCTGTCAGTGAGACTCCAGTTATCTTCGAGATCTTTGTTCATTGGGAATCATTGGAATTTTACTCGTCGGGCAACCTTCTGACTTTTCTCGTTGGGCATCACTGTGGCTTTGCTTTGTTGGGCAAAACTATACTTCTGATTATCGGGTATCACTGTGACTTTGCTTCATTGGGAAATACTATACTTCTGATTGTCAGGTATCACTATGACTATTCTTCTTATCCTTTATCGATGATGTGCACTTCGTCAGTGTTGTTTTTCACTAAGTGAATACTTGACTTTTATGTATTGCTGAAAGCATAACCATTATTCCTTTGATTCTCTAAATTCTTTGGGATTATGTACATGACCGTATAGATGATATCAAGTTGACATCAATGACAATACAATACATTAACTAATTTAATGCCTTGCATTATCTTCAACTTAACATTGTCAAACATCCAATCAGTTACATGTCATCACTCCTCATCTTGAGGGACCCTATTTCCTCCATTATTCATGTCAACTTCTCCATTGTTAAGGTCAATCCCTCCTCCATTGTTTCCATTGTTGTTCACATCCTTATTTCTACCATTTTGATTATTATTTGTATCATTATTGACAAGATTTATGAGGCTAGGATCCATACCTCTAAAGGGGAATGTCATCATGCTTGGTTCTACTTCCATTTTGGTTTCAAAAGATTTTTGCGAGGAAGCTTGTGTTTAGCTTAGAAAGCAAAATTCTTGCCTAAGATAAGTTTTGTCATCTTGTAAGGTTGCCTTGACGTAGTGAGATCTTGTAAAAGAAGGCATTAGCATGGAACAAATATCCTTAACTCGCCTTTTTGATCAATCTCTTTGAAAAAAAATTGAACTCCTTAAACCTGATAGGATTTGATCAGTCTGATATACTGGACAAAAAGTACTCCGAAAAGGTATCTAATTATGATTTTAAAAATTTCCAAAAAACCTAGGAGATACTCATTGTTTGAGAGTCTTAGTATGTATGTGGTACTTAGAAGTTTTCACACGCTACTGTAAATGGTTGTACACTCTCACTGGAAAAATAGATCATGCTAGTTGGCTATTTAGGCGCGCTACTTTAAAAATGATAAGTGTCAAAACAAGGTTGGACATGCTACTTATTAGTTCATAAGCGGTAAATGTCTATTCATATGCGTTACTTCTGTGGTCATAGGTTGTATATTTCTATTTAAAAGTGTCCCTTAACAATTGATAAGTGTTACTTCTCTGTTGGTATGTGTTAAAAGGCCTCTAAAACATGCATATGTTGTTGTTTTGGATCACCGTTTGATTGATTTTTAAAAGTTTTAAAGCGTGATCAGATCTAGATGAATGCTGTATTTTTGCAATATAAATCATCAACCATAGCACACACAAAAAAAATAATTTTTTTAGCCCTTATCTACACACAAAGTATAAGTTGTCAATTGTTTTCACAGGTCTTTCACAAAAAATCCTTCCAAGCAATCTCCCTATGGAAAAATTTGGCTTGTAAATGACTCTAAAAGGTAGGCATTATTAATTTAACCATGAATTAGTCAAAATTCCATTCGAAACATTTTTATTTTCATCCCCCATTATAGAGGCTTCCCATACACATAAAATCACAATTTTGCACTATCTCGAAGGACTACTAGAGGGGGTTTGATTCTCTATTCCTTTTGTCACTCACCCCATTAAGGACGAAAGCATTTTATTTTATATTGGGTTGGATTACCATGGCTAAAATGGTTGTATCCCACTTGGATCGTTCCCTCTCACCATCCTCAAAAAGGAAAATCTCAGGAGGTAGGCCCACTAAAGATCTAACATGTTCATTTGAAAGCAAGAAATGAAAGGGATAGGTAGGTTTGGAAATTTGATTCACCTAAAAGGTGAAGAGAATATCTCTACTACTTCTCCAATTCCAAACACAATAAAAAAAAGATGTTCAATTACCACCTCTTAAACCAAGGGATTTGAAGTGTGTATGGGAATTTGATGATGAACTATAACTGATTTAATGTTTGAAGTTGTTAAGTTGATGATCACCGAGATGCAGAAAGTTAATGCAAGACATTAAATCAATTAATGTATTTGTATTGTCATTGATGTCAACTTGATATAATCTGATTGTTCATATTCATATTGTCAAAGAATTCAGAGAACTAAAGGAATAATGGTTATGTTTCAGTAATGCATAAAAGTTTAGTATACACCAAGTAACAACATACACCAATGGGTAGTGCACACCGATAGATAGAGAACCCCAAGCGAAGAGTCACAATGTAAATTGACCAAGATACCCAAGAAATCATTACCAACAAGAAAAACCAAAGAGATACTCGACAGACGGATGGAGATGCCTTAGGAAAACTAAAGTTAAGACCGAGAAAACAAGGAGTTAAACACTGAATAGAACTGAAGTTCAGAAATGACAAAAGACTTAGTTGGCAGGAGCTAAACATGGAGTTAACTAGTTGATTACATTGTTTTCATCGACAAGTTAAAAGATAGAGATAATCTAGAGCTTTAAAGATAGTTTTATTCCAGTTGTCAAGGAGAAATCTATGAGATAAAATTAAAGCATGCTTTAATGGTGAGATTTCTAGATCATGTCAAGAACAAGAAAGACAAAGACCTAGAAATGGTGAAATCATGTCTATAAAGAGACAAGCTAATTCATTATGAATTATGGGAGTGAATAGAGAAGAAGATGCTGAAAGAGAATACTAGTGAAGAAAGAAGTCTTCATAGAGCCCTGATCAAACAAGCAAAAGAACAGAGCTAATATTTTCTGCAGACACCGAGCAACAGAGAAGCACAACATCACTGAGAAGAAAGAAGTGGAGCAAAGGTATTAAAAAGAAACATTGACCAGAAAGGTATTATGAGATCACAATAGATATGAACATTTGCAAGTCTAAGTTGCATTTATGAACAGATTATTTAATGTTTCAATTTAACCATTGGATCAGAAAGTCTCTTAACCGAGAAAGACTTAAAAATCCTTTATATATTGAGATACATCCCAAGGAGTTTCAAAATGTTTGGTCATGAAGATAGCATAGTGAATGACAGATATCAGGTGATAAACTATTATATTTAAATCCTCTAACAAAGTCGCACTTAACAGTGTGTTGTAACCTTTAACAGGGTTGGCTCTTCATCGAGCTCACTTCAGAAGAGTGAAAATTTTGGGTTACCAGTCCCAAGTAATTTTTCCCTTAACAGGGTTTCCACGTTAAAAATCCTTGTGTTAAATGTGCATATGGTTCATTGCTTTGATTTTTTTCTTTACACATTACTAAAATAGGATGATCGGTAAACACCAAGTTATTTACTGTATTTCGGTAAATACTAGACTTCTAATCGGTAAAGCTTAAGAATAAGGATTAACAGTGGACTCTTAGCAGTAGTTATTTAATAAGATTGTTTGAAGGCATTCATCTTGTATAAATTAAGATAACTAGAGGTTTATATTTGAGATATAAAGTTTTGGCTGGTTTATTGGATTAATTTTTGAGAAAACTGATTCACCCCCCTCTCAGTTATTCTAACAATTGGTATCCGATCTTGTGTGATTAGAAAGGGAGTTTAAAGACTCAAGAAAAAGATCAAAAGATGAGCAAAAGGGATTTGCCTAAGTTGAACAAAGACAACTTTGCATCATGGCAAAGCAGGATAAGACTCTACCTTTCAGGTATTGAAAATGATGTTACTCAATATTTGGATACTAAATATGTGTTTCCTACAGGACCTCACACACTTGATCAATTGAGAGAAAAGCATGAACACAATTTTATGATGATAGAAATTTCTTCCACACTCTCTGATTCTGAATTTGAAGATGTCAAAACATGCACCACTGCAAAGAAACTATGGGATAAATTGAAGGTAGTACATGGAGGAAATGAATATGTACTAAGAGCTAAGGCAGAAAGCCTAAGAGGAAGGTTTGACGACCTAAGAATTAAAGAAGGAGAAAACATCACTCAGTATAGCTACAAAATCAAAGAAGTAGTCAATGCTATCCGAGGAGTTGGAGGTGTACTTGAAGAAGAAACATTAGTAAGTAAAATCCTAAGAACCTTACTGCATGTTTATTCTATTAGAGTATCTGTTGTACAAGAAATGAGAGCAGTAGAAAATAATAATGTCACTCTAGATATTTTGGTTGGTAGACTCATTTCATTTGAGATGAAGAACTTTGACAATAGTGTCTTACCATCTATTGAGTCTGCATTTGAATCTTCTTTGAAAATAAGTAAATCAAGTCATAAAAACACTATGAGAAATAATAGTGAAAGTGATAGTGATGACCAAGAACTTGATGATTTTGAAGCACTAATGGCTAGAAGATTGTAAAGAGGAAAAGGTAGATACAAAGGTAAATTACCACTTGTATGTTTTAATTGTAAAGAGATTGGACACTTTTCTACTAGATGTCCTAACAAAAGAAAAGAAGACAATAACAGTGACAGACCATATGAAAAGAAGTTTGACAGAGGTGATGACAGAGATTATCGAAGCAATTGATAATCTGACAGAAGAGACAACCGAGGCTACAAGGAAAAAGGGAAGAAAGATTGTTACCTGGCTGAGAATAGAGCTGAGAATACTGACACTGAATTTGATGAAGATATTGAGGTGGCATTTTTTACTATGAAAGATGACTCAGAAGAAGAGGAAAGGTATGTAAAAATTGCACTCATATCTAAGGTTAGTAAGAATTATGTCTAGATTATTGATAGTGGTTGTACTCACCACATGACTGGTGATAAAGAAAAGTTTGAAAATTTTGAGTATTATTATGGTGGATCAGTAAGAATGGGTAATGACTCACCTTGTCTGGTTGAAGGTAAATAAACTATAATGTTGAATAATTTGATCAGATGTGAAAATGCATACTAGGTAAAAGGACTTAATTATAATCTATTGAGTGTTTCACAGCTAAATAACATAGATCACTGAGTTGCATTTGAGATAAAAAGGCAAATATATTCAATGAATCAAGAATGTTGATCAAAACTGTTGAACATACCAAAGGTAACCTATTCTATCTTGATGATATAAACACCACTTGTTTAATGGCTAGAAATGAAGACTTATGGTTGTGGCATAGAAGGTTATGTTATGTGAATTTTGACAACATGGTTAGGATAAGCAATAAAAGGAAAGTAAGAGGCTTACCGAGAATGTCAAAGCCCGACCATGTCATGTGTAAGAATTGTCAAAAAGGTAAAATGACAAAGTCTAGTTTCAAGAGAAAAACCTAAACATCCAATGCCATTCTAAAATTAGTCCATACTGACCTATGTGGACCCATGAGAACAAAGAGCTACTATGAGATAGATATTTCATTCTCTTTGTTGATGATTATTCTAGAATGATGACAGTTATGTTCTTAAAAGAAAAATCAGAAGCATTCAAGATGTTTAAATGGTATAAAGCTATTGTAGAAAAACAAAGTGGTAAGGAACTGAAATGCTTAAGATCAGATAGATAAGGAGAATTTATCTCTGATGAATTCACTAACTTTTTTAATGAGCATGGAATTCAAAGACAGGTTTCTGCACCAAGAACACCACAATAGAATGGAATTGCTGAAAGAAGGAACATATCCATTGTTGATTGTGCTAGAACACTGATGATTGAGAAAATAATCACTCAAACATTCTGGAGAGAAGCTGTTAGTACCGCTATCTACACATTGAACAGAGTTCAATTGAAGAAAGACACCAATAAGACACCCTATGAGATATGGTATGGATACACACCCAATGCAAGTTACTTCAGAATTTTTGGTAGTCAATGTTATATCTTGAAAGATGATAGAAATGGAAATCTTTAATCTAAAGGTGAAGAAGGAATATTTCTAGGGTATTCTACCAGAAGCAAGGCTTATAACTGTCTTAACGAAACCTCTAACAAAATAGTTGAAAGTGAAAATGTCAAAATAGATGAATTTTCTGAGAAAAATGAAGAGAAAAGAAGAAAAAAACCAAAAGACTACAACAGGTTTGTTTATAGTGAACAACCTGACACTCTGCCTGAGCAATAGTGTATCGCTCCTGAGAAATAGAACAATGCACCCTAGCATCAGGCTGCAAACACTGAAAATCAGGAAATTACTCAAGATGATGTACCGAGCGATGGAGATCAGAATGAAGGTGAAGATGATGACCAAAATGATGAAAAAAGAGGTGAGCTGATACTTTCCAAGTATGTCAGAAGACACCATCCACATAACCAGATCATACGAGACAAGAAGGTTGGAATGAGAACAAGAAGTAAGTCACTAAACACTAGATGTTTAATTTGTGATTTTGAGCCTAAATCTGTTAATACTACACTTGAAAATGAAGAATGGGTAAGTGCTATGAATGAAGAGACAGAAAAGATTGAGAAAAACAAAAAATGGACACTAGTACTGAGACCAGATGACAAAAATGTCATCGGTACCAAATGGATATTCAGAAACAAGTTGAATGAGAATGGAGAAGTCACAAGGAACAAAGCAAGACTAGTATGCAAGAGATATGCACAAGAAGAAGGTACTGAATATGGAGAAACCTTTTCACCCATTTCTAGATGAGAAGGAGTCAGAATTATACTTTATTATGTTGCATTCAAAGGATTCAAGGTATGCCAAATGGATGTCAAGTTTGCATTCTTGAATAGAATACTAGAAGAAGAGGTATACATTGAACAACTAGAAGGGTTTGTTGATCCTAACAAGAGAAACATGCTTTGTAGACATCAAAAATCCTTGTATGGATTGAAACAATCATCGAGAGCATGGTATGAAAGACTTCACTCCTATATCATAAGTATTGGATTTGTAAGAACTAGTGAAAACAGTAATATGTATTTAAAAGAAGATACCGATGATAACATTTTGATTACTGAAATAGTTGTTGATGATATCATATTTGGAGGTAATGATATGTTATGCAAATCATTTGCTAATGAAATGAGAAAATAGTTTGAAATTTCAATGTTTGGGGATATCAAATTATTTCTTGGTCTACAGATTCTTCAACAAGATGCAGGCATATACATCACACAATCCAAATACATCAAGGAAGTTCTCAAGATATTCAAGATGGAAGGCTCCAAGCTAGTTGGAACACCTATGGAAATCGGATGCAAGCTGACAAAGGAAGATAAGTCAAATGAGGTAAATCAGACCCTATATAGATCAATGATTGGAAAACTAATGTATGTTGTTAATACTAGACCATATATAGCACATGCAGTTGGAATAGTTACAAGATTTTATGCTAATCCAAAAGAATCACACATGATTGTTGTCAAAAGAATTCTGAGATATCTAAAGAATATCGAGGACTATGGATTATGGTATAAAAGAGAAGGAAAATTTGAGCTTCAAGTCTATACAAATGCTGATTGGGCTGGAAACTTAGATGATAGAAAGAGAATAACTGGAGGAGCATTATTTATAGGTGACAGACTTGTCACATGGATCAGTAAGAAACAAGGATGCATCTCACAATCTACTGCAGAAGTAGAATATGTGGCTACTACTACAAACTTCTCAAATATTACATGGATCAAGTAACTACTGGAAGGTATGAATATGAAAATTCTTGAACCATTGATTACTTATTCTGATAATACCAGTGTAATGAACATTTCCAAGAACCCAATCATGCATGCCAAGACTAAGAATATTTCTATCAAGTATCATTACTTAAGAGAACAAGTGTAAGAGAAATAGGTGATACTAGAATATGTTCAATCCAAGGAACAATTAGTAGACATATTCACCAAGCCATTACCTAAAGATACATTTGAGTACCTGAGACAGAGAATAGGGGTCTAACACTTGTCTATTGATTACTAAGCTGACTAGGAGGTTGCATCAACCTATACACAATCAGAAGTTCATTAATGTTGATGCAAGAAAAGAGATGGACTGCAAAGATACATTTGTACACAACAATGTACTTATCTGCACCGAACACCAGAGATATTTTTGGCTAATACAGAGTTATGTTGTTGATGGAGAGGAAATTCAAGGAATATATTTTGAAAAGGAGAAACAAATTTGTCATTGTTGTGAAAGGAAGAGATGACTTAAGGGAGAGTATATTATCCATTTGAAATATCCATCGTAATTATCCTAAGGGAGAGATGACTCAAAGGGAGAGAGTATAATCTATTGCTGTCAAAGGAAAAAGAGATATCCATCAAGGAGAGGAACAGTCAAAGGGAGAGAACATCAAAGAAGAAATTCTACAACAAAGGAAGAAACATAATCAAAAGTTTCTACATCTATCCAGTAGAGGGAATGAAGATTGAAGAAAGTACTCTGCAAGAATCAAATCTAAGCTACAAGAGCTTACTGAGAGTCAGACATTTGTATTGGTTATAGAACAATAAGTTTGGTAAAGCTTGATGAACTAAAACTAATATATTTTATAATGTATTAGTATTATGTAGTGTGTTATCATCAATGCCAAAGTGAGAGATTGATGAACTATAATTGATTGAATGTTTGAAGTTGTTAAGTTGATGATCACCAAGATGCAAAAAGTTAATGCAAGACATTAAATCAAATAATATATTTGTATTTTCATTGATGTCAACTTGATATAATTTGATTGGTCATATTCATATTGTCAAAGACTTTAAAGAACCAAAGTAATAATGGTTATGTTATCATTAATGCATAAAAGTTCAGTATACACCAAGTAACAACATACACCAATGGGTAGTGCACACCGACAGATAGAGAACCCCGAGAGAAGAGTCACAGTGTAAACCAAGAAAGATATCTGAGCAAGCATTACCGATGAGCAAAACCAAAGAGATACCCGATGAACAGACAGAGATGCCTGAGGACAACTAAAGTTAAGACCGAGCAAACAAGGAGTTAAACACCGATCATAACTGAAGTTCAGAAATGACAAAAGACTTAGCTGGCAGGAGCTAAACATGGAGTTAACTAGTTGATTACATTGTTTTCATCAAAAAGTTAAAATTTAGAGATAAGCTAGAGCTTTAAAGATAGTTTTATTCCAATTGTCAAGGAGAAATCTATGAGATAAAACTAAAGCATTCTTTAATGGCGAGATTTCTAGATCACGTTAAGAACAAGAAAGACAAAGACCTAAAAACAATGAAATCATGTCTATAAAGGGACAAGCTAATTCATTATGAATTAGGGGAGTGAATAGAGAAGAAGATGCTGAAAGAGAATACTGGTGAAGAAAGAAGTCTTCATATAGACCTGATCAAACAAGCTAAAGAATAGAGCTAAGGTTTTCTGCGGACACCAAGCAACAAAGAAGCACATCATCACCAAGCAGAAAGAAGTGGAGCAAAGATATTAAAAAGAAACATTGATTAGAAAGGTATTATGAGCTTACAATGAATTTGAACATCTGCAAGTCTAAGTTATATTTATGAACAGATCATTTATTGTTTCAATTTAACCATTGGATCAAAAAGTCTCTTAACCGAGTAGGACTTAACAATCCTTTATATATTGATATACATACCAAGGAGTATCAAAAAGTTTGGTCATGAAGATAGCATAGTGAATTTCAGATATCAGGTGAAAAACTATTATATTTAAATCCTCTAACAAGGTCGCACTTAACAGTGTGTTTGTAACCTTTAACAGGGTTGGCCCTTCACCGAGTTCACTTCAGAAGAGTGAAAATTTTGGGTTACCAGTCCCAAGTGGTTTTTCCCTTAACAGGGTTTCCATGTTAAAAATCCCCGTGTCAAATGTGTAAATGGTTCATTGCTTTGATGTTTTGCTTTACACATTACTAAAATAGGATGATCAGTAAACACTAAGTTATTTACAGTATTTCGGTAAATACTAGACTACTAATCGATAAAGCTTAAGAGTACGTATTAACAATTGTGTGCTAAAATGTTGACACACTTCTATGAATCATTCCATCCAAGGTTGCTCAAGAATGAGGCCTCAAATATCGATCCATAGCTCTCTAGTCATGGAGTGTAAATATATGAAATAGAGGCCCTCAGATTGACCTAGTTGTGATTATGCAAGTACACCTTGAAATGAGAGATTTGAATGCATGAAAATGAATTCTACTCTATATGATTGCAATGCATAAAAGGAAATTAATCTAAATGATAACAATGCATGACTAATCTATGAAAGGAAATACAAAAGCAAGTTTAATCTATGAAAATAAACATGAATCTAATCTACATGAGGAGCCATGAATGCAAGAAGAATGAGACAAGAAGAGAGAAGTTGCAATATCCAAGCTCAAATGCTCAAATCTTCCTCCAAAATTGCTCTCCAAACCTGTAGCATAACAATACTTAAAAAATTCTATATGAAAATGAGAAGGAGAGATCGCCTTTTAAAGGAAAGTGGACGATTGAGATTAAGAGGAAAAAAGAATTGATCAATGGTTGAGATTAAGAGGCAAAAATCCCACCACTTAGGAGGATGTGAAGAAAAAGGGATTTTTATTTAATTTTTAATTTAATTTATTGCCTTTTTCAACAAATAAAGTGCTTTAAGTGGGGATTTTTATTTATTTAATTAAAAGAGAGGTTTTCTTTCAATTAAATAAATTAGAAGAATTTTATTTAATTAAATGGGG
>MU223512.1:352173-369287 GCA_018584345.1 Thuja plicata
AGAGCAAATAAGCCTTCATCTTAGGATCAAATTACATTGTTATGCTGTTAGATTCACTCTAGACTCACATTTCATCCATTTTAGCATGCTAGTTTATTGTTTTCATTTCATGTTTTAAAGCTAGATTATATGCTTTTTCTCATTTTTAGTTTAAATTCGAATCAAATCCTTCATACTGGGACAGTATTGGTCACTGATTTGGAGCATATTTTGAGGGCTAGATATGCAACTGATTACACTCTTTCTAGTTAGAAGGCAATAGGCCGATATTAGTGGTTTTACATGTTTTGACTAACCTTTCAAGCTAATGCAATGACCTATTGAGTGTTTGTGTCATTTTCAACAGGAACCCATTTACACACACACACACCTTCCACTTACCTTTAGGTGAGATGACGATGACGCTAGAGGACATGTATATATTTTTGAGGATTCTGACTCGAGCAAAGTTGGTGTACTATGATCAGGTCTACGATGGAGTAGCATGCAGATGGGTATTTGCAGATCCTACTATCGGTGATGAGAGAATACCATGGGCTCAGTTTGTCTTATTCCCGGTACTTCCTACAGTTTTGGTCTCTCTGATCAGAGGTTTCTTGCTTCATGACTGACGAGGACATGTATTTTCCATTGGTTGGTGACAGATCTTGGAGGACATGATTCTTGATCCATGACGATTCGATTGGAGTTCCTG
Source organism: Thuja plicata (assembly GCA_018584345.1). Taxonomy (NCBI): domain Eukaryota; kingdom Viridiplantae; phylum Streptophyta; class Pinopsida; order Cupressales; family Cupressaceae; genus Thuja; species Thuja plicata. The sequence continues at coordinate 352,868 of MU223512.1, forward strand.
TGTACTAGAACAATTGTATCATGAGTTACACCACGTTGTATACATAGGCGGTGTTGCATTTTTAGTAGGTGCAGTAGCACTACAAATCTGGACATGGGATTATATTCCAGTCACACGGTCAATCACTGCTAGACACAGAGATCTAGGGTTTCCATATGGTTATCTCTATAAGGGATTCCATATGGTTATCTCTATAAAGGTTTCCATATGTTTATCTCTATAAGGAATTGATTACATTATCATAGCTATGTGCAAAATTATTTTGATAGGTATTGGAAGATTCCCCTTTCTCATGATTGAAGAAAGGAGTTTTGAAGGCCACATGATCTTCATTTTTTTGAGGCTCTTCCACCTTTATTATCCCATTATCTATCAAGTCTTTCACCTCATGCTTTAATCTCATGCATTCATTAGCCTGGTGCCTTCTGTTTCGATGATACTCACAAATATGAGCATCTTTCAACCATGACGGTTTAACTTGAGGTTCATAAGGCCTTGACTTTGGTAGGAAAATGATCTTATTAGCAATGAGAGTCCTTAAATAATTCTCAAGTGGTTCACCCAAGGGTGTGAACTTCCTTCTTGGTGATGGGTTAAAGAACGATTTTGGTTTGTTAGCTTCTTGCATGTTTTGCGAGTTGTTGTTGTTGATTGATTTACATTATTTTCTTGATTAGAAGATCTCATGAGATTTAAAGGAGTGGATTTTAAGTTGTTTGCCTCAACAAATCCATCATTGACAATGCCCTTGTTAGTGTTCTTGAACCAAAAGTGATTGTTATTATTTGAAGCCTGATTGTTGTTTCTGGAATTATTGTGGTTATTAGGACAATTCTTATTTTCCTTAAAAAGCTTGATCTCTCCACTCTTCACCAAAAATTCCTCTATGGTTATTCCATTCTCAATGATCTTCTCAAAAGTAGGTGGGCATCGGAGTTGTAATTGATAGTTCATGATATTGTTTAAACTATTTAGGAAGATATCCATTTTCTCTTTTTTGGGTATAAATCTAGGATATCGATTAAAAATCGTTCTCCACCTTTGCAAGAAGACTAGGAATGATTCTCCCTTCTTTCATTTAGTGCTACATAATTTATCATTGTGACCTCATGTTTGATGTTGTATGAGTAGTGAGTCACAAACTTTGATGCCGACTCTTCAAATGTTCGCACGTTTGAGTGTAATTTTGAGAACCATTCCATCACGGGTCCTCCAAGATTTCTTGGAAATGATCGCATTAAATAAGTGGTATCATTGCATAAAATACAAGCTTAATGCACACAATTCTCTCAAATGTTCTTGTGGGTCAGATACCCCCATGTATTTATCATATTTAGGAAAGACGACATTTGGAGGAAATGGTACCATAATAAAAGTCTTATCAAAAGGAAACATACATATAGCTTCACTTGAGAAAGGTTTTAAAGATAACATTTTCTTAATATTGTCAAATTGCATTTGAAAAAGTTTTATTTATTTATTCATGATTGCAATTGGGTTTTCATCCTCTTCCTTCTTCTTTAGGTTAGTCATATCATAATCTTGGGGAAGTTTTACCCCTGCTTGGGCTAGGTCAAAGAAATACTTCTCCCTATCTCTCTCTAAGATTTTCTCCATGATTTTCATAAAGAAAAGGCTTTGTGCCACTTCATTCACTCTCTCTTTTGTGGCCTCCTCATCTTGAGGGTCCCTATTTCCTCCATTATTCATGCCATTTTCTCCATTGTTAAGGTCATTCCCTCCTGCATTGTTTTGATTGTTGTTCACATCCTTATTTCCACCATTTTTATTGTTATTTGCATCATTATTGACATGACTTATGAGGTCAAGATCCATACCTCCAAAGGGGAATTCCATTGTGCTTGGTTCTACTTCCTATTCGGTTTCAAAAGATTGTTGTGAGGAAGCTAATGTTTAGCTTGGAAAGGGGAATTATTGCCTAAGATAAGTTTCGTCTGATTATAAGGTCCTTGATGTAGTGAGATCTTATAAAAGCAAGCATTAGCATGGAACAAATATCCTTAACTCACCCTTTTGATCAATCCCTTTGAAACAAATTTAAACTCCTTAAACTTGAGAGGATTTGATCAATTTGATATACTAGATAGAAAGTGCTCCGAAAAGGGTATCCAATTATGATTTTAAAAATGTCCAAAAACCCTGGGAGATACTCATTGTTTGATTCTCAGTATGTACGCGCACTTAAAAGTTTGCACATGCTACTTTAAATGGTTGTACGCACTCATTGGAAAAATAGAACGCGCTGGTTGGATATTTAGGCGCGTTACTTTATATTTGATAAGTGTCAAAACAAGGTTGCATGCGCTACTTCTTGGTTCATAAGCGGTAAATGTCTATTTATACACATTACTTCTCTGGTCACATGTGACATATTTCTATTTTCAAGCATCACTTAACAGTTGATATGCATTACTTCTCTGTTGGTACGTGTTAAAAGGCCTCCAAAACATGAATATATTATTTTGGATCACCGTTTGATTTATTTTTAAAATTTTTAAAGCATGATCAGAGCTGGATGAATGTTGTATTTTTGCAATATAAATCATCAACCATAGAACACAAAAAAAAAAACAAGTGTTTTAACCCTTAATCTACACACAAAGTGTATGTTCTCAATCATTTTCATGGGTCTTTCACAAAAAATCCTTCCAAGAAATCTACCTATGGACAAATTTGTCTTGTAAATGACTCTAAAAGGTAGGCATTGCTAATTTAACCATGTTTAAGTCAAGATTCTATTCGAAAAGTTTTGAGTTTCAACCCCCATTATAGAGGCCTCCCACAAGCATAAAAACATGATTTTGCGCAATCTCGAAGGATTACTAGAGGAGGTTTGATTCTATATTCCTTTCGTCACTCACCCCATTAAGGATGAATGCATTTTATTTTATAGTGAGTTGGATTACCATGGCTAAAATGGTTGTATCCCACTTGGGTCATTCCCTCTCATCGTCCTCGAAAAGGCAAATCTTGGGAGGCAGGCCCACTAAAGATCTAACATGTTCATTTGAAGGCAAGAAATAAAAGGGATAGGTAGGTTTGAGAATTTGATTCACCTAAAAGGTGAAGATCATATCCCTACTACTTCTCCAATTCCAAACACAGTAGACAAAGATGTTCAATTATCACCTCTTAAACTAAGGGATTCAAAGTGTGTATGGCTTTTTGATTCACTTAAAGAGTGAAGAGCATATACCTAGCACTTCTCTTCCACAAACAAGGAGGTTTCGAATTTACTGTCTGTTCATTTTCCTAAGTTCTTCACATCTCAAATTTGGCATACGAAATGATTTAATTCATGACTTGAAGTCCCTTTACTAATTATGCTAGATTTTAACTTTGACTTGCCACAATTTGATCAAATACAAAAGGTTTTAGCTCTTACATTTTTTGAAGTCAGCTAGGCTAGGCTCTTTTTTGATTGTTTTTCAATTTTGCACTCACCTAGTGTCAATCGTTCCAGCTCCTTTGCATCCTCTCCTCCAAAAACTTAGTCCAACACAACTCACACAAAATGAGGAAAAACCAAATCCAAAAGATAAAGCTCAAATGCACCTAAATTTAATGCTATTTCAAATATTTTAAGGTGAATTAACTCAATTTAATGAAATATATTTGGCTTTGTAAACTTTTACAAGTTTGAGATAATGATCATAAAGCTTTGCATCTTCATTTAATGTTTCCAAAATATTTGCATTATGGATTTGTTTCTCAAACCTTAACAACCTTTTGATCTCTCTCTCTCTCTCCTCCTTGTGAATTTGATGTACAAGCTTCATCACCTTCCTATGCTTTGACATTTGTAAATTGACATACAATTTTCTTTAATTTACTGGCTTTTGAAAATTTGCAAAAATTTCAACACAGTAGCATGCGCTATTTTAAAGGTGACAGAGCGCGGCTTTAAATTTGTCTACATGCTACTTTAATGATGACAGAGCACTGCTTTACAGGTTAAAAGTGTTCAAACAAAATTAAATGCGTTGAAATATAGCACAATAAGCGTTAGAATAAGGCTGCTAAGTGTCACTTTATCATGCAAATGCGTCACACTTTATCTGTTGCACACTACTTTACTATCAAAGGCGTTGAGAGAATGTTAGACATGAGACAAAAGAGATTTTGTATGCGCTGCTTCGCTGTGTAAAGATCTTGAGATTTATGCCTGCATGTGTCACTTATTCAGTAGGATGCACTAAGAGAATAGAAGACATAAGATAGAAGAGTTCTTGCACATGCTACTTTGCTATGTAAAGGCATCGAGATTTATGTCTGTATGCATCACTTTATCTGCAAATTGTTAATTCCTGCAAAATAACACACTCAAACATACCAAAAATTCATGAGATTGTTAGAAATGAGGCTTATAGCACCACGGTGGGCACCATATGTGTATATGAAAATCATACCTTCATGAATTTAGTATTGTTACTATTAATTCCACTTCAAAATATGCAAAATTAAGCTAATTGAATCAAAATGAACAATGAGGATCTCATGGCTCTCTATCTAGGAAAGAAAATAGTATGCTCTCAGCTCAAGCATCCATTAATGACAGTCCTAGTAATGAGAATTGAAGCTATTTGATGTGATTTAACCCTATTTAGCTCAAATTATCCTAAAATGCTTCAAGATTGACAACTATTTGTAACTTTGATTCAAATTGAATGCTATGAACTCCAAATCAAAATGCCTATAGTGATGGTGCTTTGATCATGAATGTGTGTTATATGTTTTGCACTCAAAATGAATTCTATTTAAAGGATTTCCCAAGGGTAGGGGGTAGAGTTGATTTAACCTTGATTAGGGTTAGGTTGAGTTGATTGTCTCAAAGGTTAAGACAATTTAAATTATGGTTTCAAATAAGGGGACAAAATGAGTGGTCAAGATGCAACTCCAAGATGTGTGATGGAGAATCACTTTGTGCTTGATCCATGTGAGCTCAATCCTTAATTCCTATTGGTTGAAATTGATTTTCCCATGTGGTGGGTGAGGAATAAAATGATTTAAATTAATTGATTTATTTAATTTGTTTAGCCATGTGCACCCTTGAAGGGGTTGGAATTGATTTGATTTTAACTATACAATTAATTGATTAATATCAATTGCATAATTAATTGAATATTTTGATTTAATTAACCCAAAGGATTTGATTATTCAATTAATTCATGATGTTTCTTGATTTTCTCACTTCATTTTCTGTTTGATTTGCTTGACCAAATTTAGGCATCTACAATATGTACACACACACACACACACACACACACACATATGCATATATACATGTTCATATCCATATGTATATACATGTACACACACACACACACATATATATATATATATATATGTGCACATGTGTGTGTGTATATATGCATGTGTGTATGTATGTACATACACATACATGAATATATGTATGTATATATACATGTGTATATATACACACATGTATATATATCCATGTGTGTGTATATATATATGAATGTATGTACACACAGACACACATATGTATAACAATAAAAAAATTTAAATGTGAAGATATACACAATGAAAATACCTCTAAAAATGACGTCTGAAAGTCGGATGCCCCACTTTCCGCTCTATCAAAACCTAGTATGAAACTCATGTGAAAATGATGGTTTCGGCGTGGTAAATACCCCACCAAAACTTTGACAACTTACTTTCAATCGAAAGTAAGTTAATATCGAAAGTAATTAAATATATTTTTTTAAAACTACTTTTGATCGTAACTTACTTTCGATCGGAAGTATGGAATTTTGTACTTTCGATCGGAAGTATGCTTCGCGAATTTTGGGAGGAATTGCTTCCTCCAAAAAATTGTTCACCCCACCTAAGACATTAGTAATTAAATATAGAGTAAGGGTTAGATTGGAAATATAATCCATAATGTGACTTGGGTTAGTCCCTTAATCAAAACCAATAATTAAAGAGGTAATCATAATGATACATGTAATCATAGATGAACAATAATCATGACAATGTAAATAAGAATCATAACATATAAAGAACCTAATCATTAAGGAGACCTTGAAACCATATTAAATAACATTCATATATTTAGGACATAAGCATCAAAGTATCATAGTCAACCATTTTGTCATTATAACTAATTTATCCGAGGGTAATCATAATAATTGATAAGGAGTACCTCATCTAGTAAACATATAGATCGATCAGGTGACCACATAACATCAAGGTCCTAAAAATATACCTAAAAACATTTAGCATTGTCAAAACTAGAATGCAAAGTTATTGTAGTTGAAATAGAATGGATTAGGCAAACACCTACAAGCATATCAAAGACATGTTAGGGTTCGAGGGGTATTACAGATGGATTAAAATATTCTGGTTATGGTGAGAAGTTGGACCACCTAATTGCTTGTTTGGACATAAGTTTTTTTTTCCATTCAAATTATTTTGACAACTTGGTTGGCGAGTCTTTTAGCTTTAATGTAATTCTTGCATGCATTCATAGTGGAAATGACCACAAATTGGGGAAATATGAGTTTATGATGTTATGTTCACTAGAAGATATGTGATATTGAATTTTGTCTGGTAGGACTCTTGATAATCTATTTTTCTATTAAAGAATTATATATTTGTATTATAATATTTTTTATGAGTAGCAACTTCATAAAAAATTGAGATAATTAACATACATCTTTTTTATGAAAAGACTTTATGTTAGAATATGAGCTATCAAATATTTCCTATTTTATATTAGATTATAATAGTTTATTAAATCTTGATAAAATATTATATTTAATAATACATTTTAAATTCGAGCATTAATTGTATCTTTTAACTACAAAATATGATATTTATACTTTTTTAAACAATATAAAAAAAATGAATTAATATTTGAAATATTGAATGATGAGTCTTTTTAAAAAAATTTACAAGAGAGGAGTAAAGATTTATTAAAATCAAAAGAAAATTGCAAAGCAAGAATGATCTACAATTTAACAAAAAAATATTCAATTACACATTCTTATCTTTCACAACTAGGGGAGAGGACCCAATATGCTAAATTGATACCCACACTTATGATTTAATATCCAATATTTTTTACAACATTGTACCAATAGTTGTGACTTTAAAGTTATTTTTTCTAGTGATAGCTAACAATAATTGAATGAAATGTGTCCCTTGTTCTAAAAAGAAACCAATTGTGTGATGCCACATCAGTTGCACAAGTATGGGATCCCTAATGCATTACAATTGGTCTCAATTTTTTTTGGGCTATTTTGGACACCTAGACAAAAAACATGCTGATGGGTCATCATATTTTATGTTGTGACCATGAAACCTTGGTTATAAGTAGGGGACTTGCCAAATAAGCTGCTGTAAAACAAAAAAAAATGAGAGTAATTTGAAATTTCCACTTAAGATTTTGAGAAGCCCAAAATTAAAATGCTCAACTACTCAATAATCTCTAAAAATAACTCCATAATATTCATTAATTCATTCAATTACTCATCTGACCAAACAATTAATATAAAACCTCACCATTATGAACCTTTCTCCACGTGCAGTCATTTGGAGCCTGTTAAGAGAATTAAGAAAATCCTTGTGGGGAATATCAAGAAAGTTAAATTACCTCAGATTGTCTAAATCTTTCTTGGGAGTGTACACAAATATTAAATGTTCCTTTTTTTACGTGCAACAAATTTAACCCAAGAGACATATACGGAAAAGCATATTAATGAGTGGCTGGTTGAGAGATAAAATATTAGATTTTCACAAAATCAAGGCTATATAAATCCTGGAATGAATTGAATCCACATAAAAGCTTTTGACTTCTGAAAACAATTTTCCCCGTTGCTTCTCGGGACCCTGCAACAAGAAAATTAGGTTTTTTGGAAATGGAATGTTGACGAGCGGTGAAGTCCAGGCTTTGGGATCACTGAAAAAAGGATTTACACGAGGAGTATGAAATGCATGATCTAAGCATTACGAAAAGAGTTCAAGATTTATTGGGACAAAACAACATCTGTTTTTTCAAAATGGATCTGCATTTCCTAAAGAAAGATAAGCCAGTTTTGTGTTGACATGTAAGCATTTCGGTTTTGATAACAAAAACAAATTCAATTTTAATCTCCTCTTTGACCCCCAACTACATAAATACCAATATAAACTCATACTCCCATATTAAATAACAAAACAAATTTGAAAATTTAATCTTTCAATAAAATATTAGTAAAAGCTGCATACATCAGATTACATCATAGCATAGAAGACTGAGTTAGAAGATATGATTACACTTCACAGAGAAAGGGGAAGGAAAACAAGCTAAAGAGGAGACATAATTCCGGCAAACAGTCAAGAGGATATGATAAAGTATTTGACAGTCAAATCTAGTGAGCTGGTTTTGTTGGCATTTCAAGTGGTAATGGGACAGGTGGAAAGTTTCTCCATTCAGCCAATCGAGTGAGCTGTCTTACTTCAGTCATTCTCAAATCCACCTGTTAGATTTTTTTCTAGGTTTAAGAGTCTTGTTGATAATTATAATTAAAATATACAAGCTACTATTGAGTTGTCTAGACTCTATATTAATATATATTAGCTGTTTGTAGAGATGTTTGTACTGCAATTCTGATAGCAAGGTAGTGGGAAAATAGTGCTAATGTATAAAAGATGTACTGCAGTTCCTGATGGGTAGAGGCATTGCAGGTTTCTATTCTAGAGTGTGTCAGATAAGGTTGTCTAAGATGGTATTATCATGGTACAATTCAGTGCTTGATATTAATGTACTTGTGTAAATATGCTTCCATTGTCTTACTGATCCAGATGGAATGCAATGAGCATTGGGAATATGTTTTTGGGCACTGATAAGAAGAAGAGGATGCAATTTACAGAGGTTTTGGGTATCTAAATTCTTAGTGAATTGCCCTAAGAAAACAGTTTTTGGTTTGATATGTGGATAAATACATGAAATTACTTCCAGGATATGGCCTAGTTGCTTTTCAAAGTAAGTGTTTACAAGGAGTTGGGTACTGCACGGAACCAGATTGAAATAAAATCACTCATACCATGTAAAATTTGATTGGGAGCTTCCTTCAATAGTCCAAATGTAATCCAAATGTATGTATGTATTTCAATATATATTATTAGACTACCACCTGATCTAAATAAGAACCTGGCAGTTAATCATACTATCTCGAAGCTCCTTAACTTCAGCTTTATATTAGATATAAAAGGGTTTTTGCTTCTGCTTTCATAGAATTCCCAATAAACTTGTTAGCGGCCATTTGATCTAGAGGACCCACAGATAACTTTCACGATCATGCGTGATCATGTAAATTAAGTTTTTTTGGAAATGTTTACTTCTCTGCCCATCTGTTGTTTTTGTTTGGTGTGAACCTCTTCATTTCATTGTTTACTAATACCATATTTGAAAAAGCTCTTCTACTGATTTAGGTTTGAAATTATTTTCCAATTTAATTATGTAACTTTTTCTAACTATCTTATTCAGATGATAGATTATAAAATGCAATCTGAAAGATGGATGATTTTTTTATCAAAATTAAATTATGAACTCCCAAAATTTCATTACTTTAATCTACTATTGATGCCACAAACTGATCTATCATCAGGCAATTCATGTACCATCTGTAATCTGTCAATTGTGCATTGTTGATTAAATTTTGCTAAACATTAGTGTAGTTCACTGTCAACAAAAGCTGCAGTACAACTATATTATACTGATTAATGCTCACAAGATGCACCTAAGTTTTCGCCTTTGTTCAATTGCATAGAATGAATCCTAGCCTCGGGTACATAAACAGATTCACAACTTGCCCTATGAACTTTTTGCATATGAAGTGTGTACATTAATTAATGCTCACAAGATTAAACTATGTTCTATAGTTTAATAGATTTAATTACTTCATGTGAATCCAATTATTCTAATAAAATATATTATATGGTCTAAATTTTAATTTTTTATTAAAGAAAGCTGAATAGATTACATCAGAGAACAGTTAATGATCAACGACATAGTTGTTTAAAAACCAGAGCTGTCAAGGGGCAGCAAACTAGATCATTAACAAATGGTTGCTATAGAAATAGGGGGAAGGAATTGTTCATAGATGGTTCTAAGGGAGAAGAAACAAACGTAGCAAACTAGATCATTAACAAATGGTTGATATAGAAATAGGGGGAAGGAATTGTTCATAGATGGTTCTAAGGGAGAAGAAACAAATGTAGCAAACATTAAGTCATCTCCAATCATTCAAGAAGTTGGCATGATAGTCCAAAAACATCAGATTACAAGAACTTGGGGTAACCAGCTCTTGTATTTCAAGGATTAGTTGTTTTTTTGACGATGAAAGGTCGAATTGATTCTTCAGGAGAGGCTAAGATTTCCATTAAAAGGAGGAAGGGTCTAGTCAAAAAAAATTGAATGCCTTTTTTAAGTATCTCTTTCCTTTGAGTCTACTAATAGTGTCTAAAGGATTGCTACTTTTATGCACCAACTTATTCCACCAATTAGAGGAAAAAGGAAAAATTAGGCCATGACTAAGGGATAGATCAAACCAAATAAGCTTGTTAGAGGTAATCTACTAAGCTTTCTAGATAGAATTAAAGGGAGTAAATTTGTGAGTTTTGAAGAATTGAGGTAGCAGGAGTTGGTGTTGCTAGCTAATAGAGTCCCAAAATGACCAAAAGAGGTTGATTAAATGTGAAATTTAACCAACTTCTTCCAAGGGGTATCTCCCTCTAAAGCCCTAGTTATCCATTTGGTTGTTAGGAAAATTTCTGGAGTGTATGGATCGATGATTCCCAGTCCCCCTTTTTCCTTTGGTTGCATGGAATGTTGCCAAGAATTAGGAGGTAGTCTTTTGTATCCCCCCTTTCGACCCGTAGAAATTTTTGGTTGAGCTGAGTTAATTGGTTGTAGCAACTTTTGGAGGACAACCAACATGAGGAAACATAGACATGACTAGCAAGGAAAATTGTATTTTCCACTTAGATGAGACTGGACATATATAAGAATCTATTAGTCTAGTTCAAATATTTTCCCTTTATTTTAGTCGAAAACCAATTTCAGATGTCTGAGAGAGAAACTCTAATCCCAAATGGGATGACCAAATATTGAGTGATTGAGCCACCTTTATTTGTCAAATAAATCTCATGGATAATCTGATTGGCCTTTGCATGGTGGAATAAATACCCAAGAATGTCAACATCTAAGATGCAGGAAAAGGGGAAAGGGGGCAGCCATGTTGTATAGATCTTTGAAGGGGGAATTGAGGGGAAAGGGAGTCATTACAACCAGTCTTGCATTCACATCCATGAGCAAAATTTTGATGTGATCCTAAAATTTAGTGCCAAACTAGGGTCAACAAATGTGATCATAGGCCTTGTCGAAGTCTAGTTGGACATGAAGAGAATCTCAGGCTATCTCCCAAGCCAACACTAGATTATCAAGGATAAATATACCTCCTAAGAATTATGTTTGCTTTGGTCACACTATTATTTGAGTAATAATTTTTATTCCATGAGGCTAATCTTTTTCTATGATTTTGTTAGAAGTATTAAGCAAGGTAATGGCCTACCACCCAACCATGGTATCTTCATCTTTTCCTTAAGGAAAGATTTGAATAAGGTCGTGGTTGATGATTAGTCCCAAGGAACTAGTTTTATCACCTTCAAGATATACATAATAGAAATTTTCTCGAATATATAGCCACAAGGCCTGGTAGAATTCAATTGGAAGACTGCCCATCCTTCGGCTTTTTCTAGTAGCCATGTTATAAAGAGCCTCATCAATTTCTTCCATTTAGAGAGGTCTATCAAGAAATTCAATATAACCATTATCAATCTTGCAAGGAATATAACCAATTATACTTTCCTCAATAATGGAAATTAAAGGATCACTTGTTTCATATTTGAAAAGTTATTTATAATAATCTAAAGAGGCTTGCATGATGCCTAAGTGGATAGTCTGTGAGGCCCATCAATAGATTTGATGATAAAAATCAATTTTGTTTTGTGTTTAAGTCTCAAATAGTCAAAGAAAATTTTGGATCCTTGATCCCCATTCTTGATTCACTAGAGACGAGCACTTAGTTGCACACCTTTACCTTTGTAAACCTCCATTTATTTAGCAAGTTTTTAGTATGAGAAATATATAGCTAAAGCATAAGATCATGTTGGAATTGGTAGCAAGAAGAGAATCATGGATATGCTCAATTTGTCTTTTAATAGATTTTTCAAGTCTCCATCATTTAACAATAGCTAGCTTCGACCATAATCACCAAGAGAAGAAGTACAACATGCTATAATTATTTGCCACCAACTAATCCTTCTGTCTTACTCAGATTTTATTTGATGCCTTATGACTCACTTCACCAAACTCCATTATTTCTCAAAATAAACATGTATCCCCAACTTTTGAAGATGTGAGGACAACTATATGAACTATTTGAACCTACTATCATCAACACTCTTTAAATTTTAGTAATCAAACTATACATTACTAATTAAGCACCATTGTGAATTCGTTATTTCATGGAATTGAAGAATACAAAAAAAAAAGACTTACTCTAAGTACAATATTATCTAATGTACCCATTTATTGAAGAAGTCGTGGTTGTTTAAATGTGGAAGAAATACTAGATTGTCTAACATGAATAACTTGTGATTCAAAATTAGTAATTTCTATAAGGGACTAATTATCATACATGAATTTGCTTGAAAAATTATGTGTGATAATATCCATACAATTGATGCATTCAATAGGTTAGAAATCCTTTGTCATACCAATAATTATTTTTAAGTATTTTGATATTGAGATAGTTTGTCAAACCAATTATTATTTTTAAGTATTCTGGTATTGAGACAATGCATATTTTTTATTAATGTATTTTGTTCAACAAATTTAGTTAATTTAATTTTGTATTTATTTTTAATAATATGCATCATTATTCAAAATATAAGAATTGATTGATTCCATGAGCATGCAAAACTTTGTAGACACTTAGAATTTTTTTTGAACTCAAAATTTCTAATTGTAAAATTTTCTACTGTGTGATGTGAAAAGGAGATCACCTAAAGATCTAGTTTTCACAATTCATAAGACACATTAGAATACAAAACCACCTCAAGACAAATATGATCAGCAAAACTTGACAAAGAGAGTGTTAATGCAATATCTTTTCCTCTGACATTTCTATTCCTTTGTTGCTTAGAATTGAGAAGGGGATAGATAAGATAATTAACCAAGCTAGGAGGTGAATTAATTGTGTTGAAAAGTAAATGTAGGGAGGAATTAGAGAGGATTTGAATGCACTTGGAATCAAAATAGGAGAGATGAAGACTCAGATCTGAATTCCTGACTAACAAAATCTTAAAATCACCTATAATTGCAAATATGAGATCCCGAGACTTGTATCTATCCACAAATCAAAATTCACCTGTTTCTGGCATGTACATAATGCTCGGAACATTTTGAACCCTTCTTTCTAAGATGAAACAAGTTGCAGAGTGGTTGTCTCAGGGTAAAGAGTAGGTAAACTTCAACCAGATAATTTTGGAATCTTTTGAACCTACAAATCTAAAAAATTTGTGTGTGGGTGGCTATATAGGGGTTTGCCTTGGTCAACCCCCCATTTTGGTGGTTTCCACCTCCATGGATAGCCAATATAAGAAAGATAGAATGTGTAGTTCTCGTGAATCTAGAGTATATATAAATTGCTATGAGCTAAAATGCATAAATGCAATGTAAAAATATACCCTAGTGTGATAGAGTAAACCTTATATGAAAATGTAATCAATGTGTGATTAAAAGCATGTAACAAATATAGATTTGAAGCACAAACATGTAGATTTGAAGATAACAAGAAACCATACCCAATCCTAAGAGGAAGAGTACAATTCAGTCATCATCCCGTAGTCTCCTAGTCACCATCATGATATTTTTGAAGATTCATGTTGATATTGAGATGCTTGAATGCTTGAAATACTTGATAGAATATTGATGTAGCCTTAATTCGCAAGTCCTCACTTCATGGGATGCCTTCAAATTGGGGCTTCAAACTTTCAATTTCTTTCATCTTACAAAAATAAAGTGTGAGGCTTTCTTTTATACCAAATCGGGAGATAGAATTGAGAGAGTTGACTATAAATCTTAATCCCCCACTAAATCATTGAGACAAGGACATAGTTTAATTTGGGCTTAATCTTTGGGGTACATAATGTTTGGATTGTTATGTACCCAGGTCCATAATATTTGACACATCATGTACCGCCCAATTAGGGCTCAAATTAGGACCATGGGTCTCAGACAGTTAGGTGATGTGGAATAGAACAAATAGCTAGTTTCAAGGTTGGGACAGAACACAAAGGCCATAAATGGTAACATAGGGCCTACGTAGTGAAATGAATTATTTGATTGGAGAAAAAATAGAGGATCATACTTGAATATAAGATCTTACCTCGATTTTAAAGAAAATTGATTTGATAAAGGACCCATATTTGAGTTTAGGTGTTCATTAAGTGTAATTGTGAAGTCCTATTATGCAAGCTATAATGAAAAAATACTAAGTTAGGAGCTAAATAATCATGAAATTTTACACCACTTAGGTGATTACAATTTATGATGGTACATTTAGCCCTTACTGTAGCGGTATATGACCCTATGTACATATGCAAGCTAAAGTATAGAAATACTGAATGAAAAAGGGTATTCCAAAGTTGTCGAATAGTAGCCCCCATCGTGCAAGACCTATAACAAAATGTTAGGAGCTGCATTCTACAAAATCCACTTTATCAATTGAAAACCATAAACCACCTAGGACTTACTAAAAGAATGATGAAATTTGTAGGTAGCCATATATGCCCCTTGTTTCGGCTTGCAAGTCAGGAAGGTGAAGCAGGGTATCATGTTTACCACAAAAAATTGTGAACCTGATTTTGTTGAAAAATGCTATCAATAGGTTTCAAAATGAATTCCAAACATTTTATAGAGCACTTGGATTGATAGGGAATTGAATCATGATCTCAACATAACAAACAATGTGAGAATCAGAGCTCTCTATCTAAAGATACGAGTGGTTGAGAGAAGAAATATATTAAATGATATAGAAAGTTAAAAAGTAAGTGAAAAAAAAATTAGACTACATATTGCTTAAATAGTAGTTTTTCCATTTAGAAATTCATTTTCATAACTTATCTTTTTATGTTTGTAAAGATAATCTAAGAGAATGTTGATAAATAAGCCCATCATATCTACACAGATCAAGAATTTGAGGTGATTTGTTGAGGAGGGGACACTGTTAGATGAGGTAGGATCTTCTCATCATTGTTTTAACCTTTTTAGTACACCTTTGACTTTTTTACTTCATATTTTTGTACATTACTGTTAACCATAATCCTACTGAGGCACCCTGTACCTTCTAGGGGTTATGTACCCTAGGGGCATTTTGTACCCTTTAGGGTGTTATGTACTCTGGGGGCATTTTGTACCCTTTAGGGCGTTATGTACCCACTAGGACATTTTGTATCATGAGGGGCTTCTATATCCATAGATTAGAGTTCAAACAGGAAGTAGTGTAGCAATATTTGATGTATACATTTTTTACTAATATCAGCCTATTTCCATGTGATTGCAACTGCATCCCATGCAGGGATAACTTTAAGAAACCCCCCCTCCCAAAAAGTATAAAATTGTGGCAAATCACATTTTTTTTTAGGGAAAATTTTTAATATTGATGGCGAATTGTGGTTCAAATTATAGATATTTGGTGGCGAATTTTTTAATACCGTATACAATTTTATAAAAAAATGGCGAAAACAAATGATTTTAATAGGAAAATTATTAATATAATTTGCGAAGCTGGAAAATTTTACTGATAAATTATGGCGAAATAATTTTCCAAATATTGTAATTAATTATTTGTCGTGGCGAATGTATTTCAAAAATACATATAAACTTGGCGATTTAAGGGAATAGTTGTATAGTTGGTATGGCGATTTAATAATTGGAAATAATTATTAAAGTTTCATTCTCCAAAGTTTTCATTCTGAAAGGATGACACGTGTGATGTTTCCAGAGAGAGTTTTCAGTAAAGGAGTTATGTGACCACATTTCTTCCGAAATGCACCTTCCACCATTCATCTCTCTTAATCCAATGGTTCTAATTTGATGTTGAAGTTGCATCAGGTCCCACCTCTATGACATCACAGACTCACACGTCTGTTGGATTACAACATATCAACGGCCAAAGATGAATTTTGGGCCTACTGTTGGTCTTCAAAATGTTTACGGCAAACTCTCGGCGGAATCATGACATGTGGTATGATTGATCGTACGGTACGATCAATCATACCACGTGTCATGATTCCGTCGAGAGTTTTTCGTAAACATTTTGAAGAC
>MU223512.1:377857-404934 GCA_018584345.1 Thuja plicata
AATAGCATTAATAGAACCTTGAACTTCACCAGGATTCATCTTAAATTTTTGAAACAAATAATATTCCTCAGCATGCCTTTGATGTTGACATTGCTCCTTTGTTTTATATCTTACCACTTTTATTTCCCTTGCATCTACAGTTGAGGTTTCGTAAACCTTACCAATATGTTTCTCTATGGTGTCCAATTTAAGCTGCAACCGCTTTTCTTTTTTATACTTCCAGCTACAAATCGTACATCTCCATTCTACTGGCGGCTCACCTACAATTGGATTGTCCACAGGTTCAATGAATGGATACATTTCCACCTAATCAAATTAAAATCTCCTGGACATCTCCCATTGACGATCTATTTTTTCTTTTGATTTTCCTCTCCCTTTAGTGTTACTCTTAATTGAAACATCATCATCACCGAATTCGATCGATTCATCCTGGTACTGGTTATTTACTTGAAATTCATCTTGAAGGTCATCTTCATGAGAGATATCAGGTTCAGCAACTTTAGGTTCCCCAGTTTGTTGAATAGACTCCTGTGTAAGTTGATAACCTCAAAGTTGTACAGGTTCCTTTGATGACGTACCTTCCTCACTTTGACCAACACCATGACCATTGTGTCTTCCCCCGCTAAAGTATGAAGATATTTTTCTACATTTCGTTGGCCTCCCTTGGACATCTCCAGATTCTCCATCTTCAATAGACCTCTTCCTATTTAACTTTGACTATGACATCTCCAACAAACTAAGGTTGCAATAAAATTTTACTTGAATAATTATAAGATACTAAGGACTCGTAGTCTTTCTGGTTCGCTACCGATCGCAATTGTTAGCTCAGAATCAACTGATTTTTTGTACACCTAAATCTCTTGAAACTATCCTTATATACAAATGCTTATTTCAAATTTTGGCGAAGGGGATGACATTTGCATATGATAACAACTAATATTTGGCGAACCCTGCATAATTCCAAGTAATTGACTAGGTGAATAGGGTGGGAATTTGGGACACGGTGAATTATGATGCATGGCGAATTGGGTCCTAGTGCAAATAAAATTTTAACTTGGGATAATGGGACTTTGGCGAATGGCGATCCTTGATAAATACCCCTTCCTTAATCCCGTGGCAAATAATATTAAATATACAATAGATAAATGGGCGAACAACCCAACTACTGCAGTGAAATTACATGCAAATAGTGGTGAACAACCCGACCAATTAACGTGTTTTTTATAAAATTTGGGTGAACCGGTCAAATAGTACACTATGCATTTTTCCGCCAAATTCTATATGCCTGATGGGACATATTCACCAATTGGCAAAGAATCACCACTAAAAAAATCCCTGATCCCATGATGGAAGAGCATACATGAGGTAGACTGATGTCATACTTGCGCGTCCAAATACATGAGCTGAGTCTTGGGGATCTAGCTTTTTTGAGAGACATGGGTCTACTATGGGTGTACCATTTACTAATGATGAGATTCTATAATGCCATGCTAATATCTTTGATGGAGCAATGGGATGATGTCACATCAATATTTCACCTTCCCATGGGAGAGATGATCGTTACCTTAGAGGATGTGTATCGTATCATGATATTTCCTATTTGAGGGAGGATAGTTAGAGTAGTCACATCATGATTAGAGGAAGAGATAGTCAAGGATTAGGTATATTGTTTAGGTTGAGAGCTTCCTCATGATCCTTCTCATCATATTTTGTTAGACTCATTGGTATATATAGTTGTAGATATTCCCCTATTCAGGAAGGTTTTTCTATTTACCTTGTTGTCATAGTGGTGACACCAGATTGTAGAGGGACCACTTTTTCAGCATGTCCCACACATGTCATTCAGATCATGGAGCAACATTGCACTATCTTTTCATGGGGGAGGAGTATGCTTTCCTATTTGTACCATGAGTTGGGATATTATATCTACCATTAGAAGAAGAGTCTAGCTATATGCACACTATAACGAGTATGGATTTTTGAACATATAACATGTAAAAGGCTCGTAGGACTCTTGATCAAGATATACTTGATAAATATGTAATCATTCACATATCCACTGAGGCACATATGGAAGAAGGGATGTTTTCTATATTGGAGGATGACCATTGATTGGTTCCAACCAACTGAGATCGTATAAAGACCATATCATGAGATGGTGATACAAACAAATACATCCTATCATATGAGATGTATGTAGAGAGAATAATGGTTAGAGTGATGGAACAACTATATTGTGGTGCCATTTTATTTTGACAGAGTGAGGAGATAATTTGTCTTTCCATAAGGTGCACTGAGAGCAGTATTAGTCTATTCATATGGACAACAACATAGATCAATTATATGGGCCTAACCAAGACCTATTATTTATGTGATAGAGGATACATATTCTAGAGAGGAGGAGGGATGAGAAGTAGATGTTAGAAGATATATAGGATGCAAGAGTACTCGTAGATTCCTAAAGATACGATGAGTATCACGAGACACACCTCATCTTTCCATCAGGCTATCATAGAGGTGATTTGAGGCCTTGGTTGAGGCCTGAGCTAAATGAAGCTAGAGATGAGGAGCAAGAGGATGATGTTGAAGAGAAAGAGGAGGATGAAAAACATGGAGCTGAGGCCCATGAGGGACCTAGCGGAGGCCACCAGGGAGGAGTTGAGGAGGAGGAGGTAGATACCACTCATTTGAGGAGACAACCACAAAGAGCCTCATTAGAAAATCCTCCCCCAAGGGGCATACAAATATGAGAGAAAGGAGAGGGTAGCACATCCATACCTCTATCATCATCCTATAGTACAACACCATAGTTTCCAACTACTGTCGATCCTAGGTACCAGGAGGGAGATCTGGGTACAAAAATTTATTTCAGTTCATAAATATATATGAACTTTATAATATAAATATTAGTCATATAATTAAAATTTTGCAGTTGCTAGTGACATATAGTAAGACTTTGTGTGTCTCGTAGAAAGGGATATAGACATGGCAACATAGATTCCATTATCATTATAGGTTACTTACAGACCATAGCGAGAAATAGGGTGACACCAGGACATATTTTCAACCATGAGGCTAGAGATATAGATACGAAAGGAGGAACAAGAGAAAATCCAATGTATACTAGGGAGGATGGAGTAGGAGCTAGAATATGGTAGATACGAGCTAGATGAATCCAGATGAGAGACACAAGAGCTAAAAATTTTCATCTCAGGATATGAGATGCAGAGCTTGATGAGGAGAAATTCACATTCTATCATATGTCATAGGAACTCTTCTATTCCACAACCTTCGTCTCGTCGTGGGCCAGAAGCCTCTGGGATCCATCATCCTATAGATGAGAGATGATTTATTATTAATGTTTATATCATGAGATAGACCATATTTTGGATAGTAGTAACTATGTTACTTTATTGTTTCACCCATATATATGATGTTTGAATGTTTTACATGCTTGAGTTACTTTAATGCAATGAACAATATTTAGTTTTTTTTATGATTATAATAATACAAACATGGTGATGAATGCATATGTCTTATTTTAATGTCATTATGATTGATTCAAAAACCAATACTATAATGATTAAAATGATATACATGTGATTTAATTAAAATAATGTTTAGTTAAACATGAGTATTGGTGATGTAATGTACACATGTGATCTAGTTAAAATATTAACCAAACACAAGATAATGATACATGGAATGAATTAAGTAGCATGCTAATGTAATTAAGTAATATCTTAATCAAACGAGAAAGAAACTATAAAATGAATTCAAGACAAAACATATATATAAAGTTTTTTCATGAATGAAGCAATATATGAAATATTAAAGAAACTTCTTAACTATCTAACACACATGCTTTGATGAAGAAATATTAACATACAACTTGATTGAGAAAAGAAAAGAAGATAGAGAGAAAGAGAAAGAGAAGTGCATAAAGTTAGGCATAATATCAATGCAAATATATAGTGTTTTTAGGGTCTTTTAGGGGTACACCATCTACTTCTTCTATTTTATATGCACTAGATCCATAAAATTTAGTAATAATGAAGGGACCGAGCCAATTAGTACAAAATTTTCCTTTTTCTTCAGGTAGGGAATTAACATTACACTAATTTTTGTAAAGGAATAAATCACCTATCGAAAAGGATCATTCAATAATCTTATCATTGTATCGCCTTTATAATGTTTTTTTATAAGGATTTACGTGCTCAAGAGAATTATTACGTTGTTCTTCAAGCATTTCAAGTTGTTAAAGGTGTTTTTCTCTATAAGTGTCATTCTCAATGAGGCCCTATATATGGTGAAATGGTGATCAATGTTAGACTATCAAATCACACATAAGCATTGAATGACCCAAAATCTTATCCTCAAGCCAAATATGATTTCTACAATCAAAAGGATGAAAGGGCACAAATGCAAGATCTAGCTAAGGGGACAATTTAGGGTATTCTTTGTGAGGTATGGAAGAAAATGATAAGAGCTCTTATGTTTTTGATTAAAAGAAGATGTAACAGCAAGATACAATAAGAGATCTAATCTAATGTATCAAAGTAGATGCAAGATGTAGAAATAATAATGGATGTACCTAAAAATGGGAGAGGAAGAAGGTGTTCAAATGCTGATTTTTTTTTGAAAGAGTCTCGAATGTCCTGATACCTGAATCCATCAGTCCGTGACTTGCAACTCTAAAACATACAACTTTCTATTCTATTCTGGAAAAAGGTTGAAAGTGGTTCAACCTATACCTAGGTATAGTTAAAAAGTTCTAATTCTACATGAGATGACCAAAATCAGAAATAAAAAGTCAATCTAGGCAAGTCTTTTGATTGTCCTTCTGGCTTTGTAATAGGATTCTGCACTTTGAATAATAGGATATAGGTCGAAGGTTCAACCTATACCTGATATTGTTAGAATTAGAATAGAAAAGTGGATCTTGAAATTTCCAACAAATGGGTTCCTATATCTGTAGCTAAATCTTTACTCTAGACCCGTGCCTTCACACAAGAGAGAAGGGGAAATTGTGGGGGGAAAGGAGCTTGTCTTGGTGAAGCCCTCATTTATGAATTAACCTTGAAATGAAATTGGTAAAGCATGTAAAACAAGATAAATGTAAATATTCACCTTGCTTTCCAAACACTTGTGGATGGATATGGATCTAGTTTATCCATAAAGGTATATACTTTCTTGATTGAATGTAGGATGTCTTCACAAATGCAATAGATCTACACTTTCCAAATCATATATCATGGATGTACGTATAATTGATATGATTGAATGAAGAAGGAGAAGAAAGAAGAATGGATATGGATCCTCTTTCTTAATTGGGAATTCCTCCACTACTCCATCATGAGAGAGAGATTGACACAATAGAAGAATGCATTGGAATGGATGGATAGAGTTAACCTTCAAATCTTGTAGCCAAATCCTTGCTTGAAATCGCCTTGGGATTGAATTATTGTATGTATATATCTATAATGGATGAAAAAATGAAGGGAAGAGGCCTCCTTTTATAGATATTTCAGGGTTCAATTTTGTGGAGGCCAACCTCACTGGGTGGGAAAATGAAAATACTGTGCATCGGGCCCAAATCCCACCAAATTTAAACCCCCAATGTATAGGTCAAAAGTGGTTCAACCTATACCCACAAGGGTAAATTCTGAGGTAAAATTTTTGGTGTCTAAGAAGTATTAAGGGGTTCAGGAAAAAATAGAGAGAAAAGAGGGAAAATCAAGCATAAATGCATCCAAAATCCAGGAGATCACTAAAATGGGTCCCAAATAGGTCCTAGAGCTTCCAAATTAATGGGTACTATGTTTTTAGACCTGTAAATTTAGCCCCCACTTTAGCAGGAGTATGAGGCAAAATCATGCTCATGGTAAAGAAGATCAAATGCATAAGATGACCTCACCAAAGTTAAGGAGACAAGGAAGCATCAAGCCCCCAAGTGACTTAAGTCCTCAAAATCAAAAACTAAGATAAGAGAGACATCAGTTAGA
Source organism: Thuja plicata (assembly GCA_018584345.1). Classification (NCBI taxonomy): domain Eukaryota; kingdom Viridiplantae; phylum Streptophyta; class Pinopsida; order Cupressales; family Cupressaceae; genus Thuja; species Thuja plicata. The sequence goes on from MU223512.1 coordinate 383,863, forward strand.
AAAGAGAGAGATAGAGAGGGAGGAAAGGTGTGATTAACTTAGCCCCAGTAAGATTTTATGTCTTACTATGAACCACACAAAGAAAGAAAAGTGTGACCACCATCCCCAGTAAGATTGTATGTCTTACTGTGGAACACACAAAAAAACTGCAAAAGATAGCATTGAAATTTCTAGGAGGGTTTGTGTGTCATGCTAGTCAATCCATCTAGGATCTTTCCTTAAAGATTTTAAGTCAATAAGGGATCTGATAAAGAGTGATCTATCCTTAAGGATTGTATATCCATAAGGGATTGAAAGAAAAGGAGGGAACAGTCCTTAAGGATTGTATGTCCATAAGGGATCCAAAGTGTAAAGCATGGATCTCCTTAAGGATTTTATGTCCATAAGGGATCCAAAGTGTAAAGCATCATCGAAAGACTGTGTGTGTGTGTGCGCAAAATGACATAATGAAAGGCAGGGGGAATCCCCAAAGGAGATGTCCAAGCCCCCAACTAAACAACCACAAAATGGAATCACAACAGGAAACCAAGATCTGATAACAATCTGAAATCTTATTCATAAACAATTGATTATATGTAATGTGTCAGGTTGTAAGGCCTTCCTGATTACGACCAATTGCAAAGAAAATAATAGTTGTGCAAGATCCCTAAAGATCCAATTCAAACCCTAACCCTAGCTAGCCAGATCTATAACAACAAGCCACAATAATCTAGTATAAATATCCAGCAAGATCTAAACTTGTGCACATAGGCCTCCAAGAAATCTCCTTGTTCCTAAGCCTCAACCACTAGCTCTACTCACAAATTCATAACTTCAGGCTGCTCCTCTGCTCATCTAATCATCTTCCTTCCTTCCTACAAATCTACAAATCTACTATCTACCCACTTACAACTATCTGCAACAAGTCTACCCCAGACCTCCTTATATACTAGCACAGCCACAAATTAGCCTATTTCCAGTAGAAACATCTAGAAGAAAACTAAATAAAAAATGTCTTAAGTCGTCTTAAAATACATATTAAATGCAAATAGGATAAATATCCAAGACCCAAATAGGTCCACATATATCCCCACAATTGATCCACGTCACGATCACATGCTACACATATTAAAAGCACCAAGTCAGCCTCTCAAAGCTGCAATAACACCAGTCAGTAAGGCAAACTACTGAGTGCTAGCAACCACCCTCCAAGAATTTCCAAGAAAGTGTGATGACTGAGATCCCTCAAGTATCACCGAGCCCCAATATGTGCCAAGCACCATAAGTTTTTTGATTTCTTCAATGACTGAGCTCCTTGGCCAACACTATCCCCAATAATGACTGAGCATCCACCCTTCTTCGACTGAGTAACACTCCAATTACTCTCCAAAGAAACTGCTAAGCACCCCTCCAAGAATACCAAAGTAGTCACCAATAAAACCCATGATGCTCCTGCATAAGACTCCCCAGGTAAATAGAAAAGTGTGTCCCACAGTTTGGTGCCAAAAGAAAGCTCTGCAGCCAACTTCATCTTCACCAAAGGCTTCCAATCCACCAAGGATAAGATAACTAATATAAAAATAATCCACATCTTCTTCATCCATCTAAACACCAAAAGCATCTGTATCACCACTAACCAATCAACATGCTACTTATCACCACAACCCATCTCAGCAATAAGAGTATCCAACTCTACATTCACAGTAACAACATGTATATCCAAAGCTAAATCCACATCAACAACAATATGAAATCCCTTATCAATACATGCCAAACTCACAACATCAGAAATCTCATTGCTCACAACAAGGTTCTCTAAAATGTGTAAATCATCACCACAACATCTTGATTATCCATGAACAGGTGCTCTACAGTTTCCATGTCAGACACAACTAACTAATCATGAAAACAAGTCTCCATCCCAGCATAAACAAGGTTAGGAATCTCCTCACCAATGAACACAAGTTGCTCTGTAGGTTTTTCATTAGACTCCATATAATGGTCAACAAAACTAACCTCCACCTCGATCTTGTCATGCCCCTTCTCTCTCAAACAATTCTTCTAACCAGCCAGACAACTCACTTACGGATTGATAGACTCCAGCTCCAGAAACCTCTATGAAACTCAACTATTCCTTCCTTAACTTGATCGGACAAAATAGCTTCCAAAAGAGAAAATGTCTCAGAAATATTCTTCTCAACTACATAATAGAGATATTCAATCTCCCTTGGGTCTAATCTTCTCGGAGGCATCCTTCAAGATATTCACAAACCCTCTACAACAAATCTCCAACTAGATTCAACCTTCACTCAACAAGATCAACCTTCCATCTTTACAACCATTGATCCATATCAAGATCCATCTGTAAGTCCTTTGAAATTGTAATTGATCAGAACCACAATCTTCCTCCTCACAAAAAAGATATATAGGAATCCAAAAAGAAAAATCCACCACAAGATCTAACTCTTCTCTGATAGACTTCACCCAACCCAAGGTCCTGGTGCAAACTGCCCCACCTTCGACAATTTTTCCACACACTCAGGAACTTCAAGCTCTAATATCATTTGATGCAGCATAAGGCCACAAGAATCCCCAAAGGAGATGTCCAAGCCCCTAGCTAAACAACCACACAATGGAATCACAATAGGAAACCAAGATCTGATAACAATCTAAAATCTTATTCATAAAAAATTGATTACATGCAATGTGTCGGCCTGTATGGATTTCTTGGTTATAACCAATTACAAATAAAATAATAGTTCTGCAAGATCCCTCAAGATCCAATTCAAACCATAACCCTAGCTAGCTAGATCTGTGACAACACGCCACAACAATCTGGTAGAAACATCTAGCAAGATCTAAACTTGTGCACATATGCCTCCAAGAAATCTCCTTATTCCTAAGGCTCAGCCACTAGGTCTGCTCACAAATTTGCAACTTTAGGCTACTCCTCTACTCATCTACTCATGTTCCTTCCTTCCTACAACTCTAATCTATAGCTAAAGGGAAGAAAACTAGATCTAAACTTGTTCTTGCAAGCTTCCAAGCAATCTATTGTTTCTATCTACCCACTTACAACTATCTGCAACAACTCTACCACAAACCTCCTTATATACTAGCATGACCACAAGTCTTCCTGTTGCCAATAGAAATATCTAGAAGAAAAATAAATAAAAAATACCTTAAGTTAGCTTACAACATATATTAAATGCACATAGGATAAAGATCCAAGACCCAAATAGGTCCACACACATACCCACAATCGATCCATGTCATGATCATATGATACACATATTAAATGCATCAAGTTAGCCTCCCAAACCTGCAAGAACACCAATTGGAAAGACAAATTGCCAAGTGCCAACAACCACCTACCAAGCATTTCCAAGAAAGTGTGATGACCAATCTCCCTCAAGCGTCGTCGAGCCACAATACATGTCGAGAACCATGATTTTTACAATTTCTTTAGTGACCGAGCTCCTCGTCCAACACTACACCCAATAAAAATTGAAAAGCCACCCTTCTTTGACCGAGTAACACTCCAAGTAATCTCCAAAGAAAATACTGAGCACCCCTCCAAGAACTCCAAAGTAGTCACTGAGAAAACCCACGATGCTCCTGCATCACAAAATGTGAGAAAAGTGTATGCCCCCATGTTAAACCTATTGCAAACACCTTAACAGGAGAAATGAGTTTAACAGAGTGTGCATATATCCACTAGAAACATTTCCATTGTGAAATGCCTTGAAGAAAGGAAAAATCAAGGGAAATGAGAACATGACAAAAGAGAGCACGAAAGGAATCTACCAACTATCCAAGGTTAGTATGTCATATGATAACTCATGTATATCAAAATTATGTCAAAATGAACTATCATTATCTCCCAAAGGAAGTAGAACTACAACACAATGGAAGAAAGGCATGTAAGAGTTACAAAGAAGAGTCCTTTTGGCTGGCATCACAAAGACCAAAAGAATAGGTGCTATCGCTTTGCGTCATCCCAAACAGACAACACAAAGGTACATTCACAAATAATGGCACGCTTACAACATAACATGTAACGACATATATAAGAAGAGAGATACAAATAGAAGAATGGTTACAAAATGGTGATTCCTTTATCACCTTGCACCAATAGAGAAACAAGGGTCATTTAAAGAAATCTAAACATAACATATAGAAAGAAACACATCATGGGGGAAACACATCATGGAAAACAAGCAAAAAAAAAAAAGAAAAAGAAAGGATCCATTGTGGAAGAGGAGCTATTCAAGCATATCACCTACACCCCCATCTTGGTCCATAGTGTTTAGGGAAGGTGGGAAACTTGCAACAGGATAAACATCAAGCACAACAACTGGAACAATAGCCAAACAAGGAACCTTTTGTGAAGAGAGGTCACTATGTTCATCACCAGGAGTGATAGATAACTATGGTGAAAGCATAGCTGGTTTTTCATTATCAAGATCAATACTCTCATACATATCATGAGAATCACTAGCATGCATATCATTGTTAGTATCATGAACATCATCATCAAGAGTATCTTCTTCATCAAGATTAATTATAATAGAATCCTAAATATGAATAACATTGTCATGTTTGTTCATTTTAACTTTATTTAAATTCACTTCCTCCCTACGCTCAATCATGTGTTGGTCAAAGGAAAGTGAAGTATGAGGAGGGGTATGAGGTGATGAAATGTTTTGGGAAACATGTTCACAGACTCTAGCATGATGCTTACGATGATGATCATGAGCATGATGATTATGTTTGGTTTTATTAGATATTTGGGTTGGAATAGGATTAATTAACATTAGGTCCTTTTCTTCTTGACGAGGAATAACTGAAGGGACCACACTAGGTTGAGAGATGATAAGAAGAGGATGTGGATAAGTAGGAAAAGGTGGTGTCGGAAGATGACCACGACTAGGATCATCCTTAGGCTTACTAAGTTCACAAATATTTTGATTCTTAAAGGCTTGGTATGATCAGAAAAGATAATTAGGATGAACTTTAGTTGGTTGAGGAATGTGATGCCAAAAGAAATCAAGGTAAAAATAGCCTCGAGGCACAAAATTTTTATAAAGACTATGGTTAACAGCCATGATCTCTCCATTATAAGTAAATTTAATAGATTTTTGTGTTACAATGGTGATCAAGACTGATTATGCCCTTGGTCTCCTTAGTTGTTGAGCACAGTGGTGGTTCGTGACATGGCTTAACTACTTCCCGTGTCTTCTATATGTATAGTGGTTATATCAGGCATTAACAAATCAACATTTTGGTGCAACAAAAACCGCTAGTTGTAGCAAGTAGTATCGGAGCTAATTCCTTTGGAGGATCTTAATCTCTTGAAGGAGATCCGACATGATGAGCATTAGGAAAGACAGTCTGAAGTTTGATGGAACCAAGTACCTGATATGGAAGGATCAGATGACTACTTATCTTATATGCATGGGAGATGAATATTGGGAGATCCAAGAGTCAGCTTATTCTATTCCTAACGATCTAACTCAAGCTATTGCTGATGAGAAGAAGAAATTTAAAGAAAAAATATTAGCAAGGGAAGCTTTGGTCAGTGATGTGTTAGATAAAAAATATTCTCACATCTATGGATTGAGGATAATGCATGAGGTATGGACTAAACTAGAAACTATTTATGAAGGTGATAAGTATGTAAATAAATCTAAGTTGCATGGAATAAAAGAAAAGTATGAGGATATGAAGATGAGTGAAATCAAGACTATCTCATCCTATATTCAGAGGGTGAATGATTTGGTAAGTTAAATCAAATGTGCTGGTGGTACCTTGGAAGATACTGAAGTTATATACAAAATTATGAGATCATTACCTGTGTGTTATAGTGAGAAAGTTACAGCTATTTAAGAAGTTATGAATTTGAAAGGCATTACAAGAGAATCTCTGATGGGTAGACTATGTGCTTAATATATAAACACTCTTTCTAAGGAAATTCTGAAGGTTGAGACTAAATTCAAAGCTAGTGTGACCAAGCATGATTAGGGAGAGAGCTCTTCTAGAGTAATCAAAGATAATTACTATGCTAAGAAATGGGAAGAGATCATGGAAGATGAAAGAAAGATGGATGAACTTGAAGCCTTCATTGCAAGAAGATTTCCTAAAGGATCTAGTAAGTATGAAGGAAAGTTACTTTTGAAGTATTTTTGTTGTAATAAGATTGGTCATATTGCATCTAAATGTCCAAATAAAGTCTCAAAGGAATCTAAGTTCAGATCTAGGAAATTTCATCCTCAGGGTCATAGAAGTTTTTATGCCGCTGAAGGTGTGAATGGTGATGGATTTGGTGCTAGTGATGAAGAGATTGTATTTATTGCTATTAAATAAGATAATCCTAAGGAATGGAAGGCATCGGTTTCACATGTTGTTAAAAGAGATGAATGGGTCATTGATTGTGGGTGTTCACATCATATGACTGGTGATAAAAATATGTTTGTGAAGCTTGAAGATTATGATGGAGGCATTGTTAGGTTCGGTAACAACATGCCTTTCTTGATAAAAGGGAAAGGATACATTAATCTTGATGGTAAAAATAATACTGATGGTGTTATGTATGTTGAAGGATTAAGCCATAAATTATTGAGTGTTGGAAAAATACTGACAAGGGACACAAACTGGAATTCATAGGAGTCTAAAAAACCATTGGAAGCAATAAAAAGCTTATTGCATCAGGTAAACAAACTTATGGTAATCTATTTCATTTGAAAACTGTTGAGAATAAATGTTTGATTACAAAGGTTGGTGACAGTTGGTTGTGGCATAGAAGATTTTTTCATATAAAATTTGATAATATGGTGAAGGTTAGCACTACTAACTTTGTAAGAGATTTACCTAAGCTAATGAAGCCTAACAATTTGTCCAAAGAATGTTAATTTGTAAAGTTAAGTAGGTCTCCTTTTAAGAGTAAGACATATACTTCAAATGAATTGCTAGATTTGGTACATACAAATTTGTGTGGTCCTACAAGGATAATAATATATTATGGTGAAAAATATTTCATGCTATTCATTGATGACTATTCAAGGATGATGTGGGTTACATTTTTGAGAGAAAAATCAGAAGCTTTTCATAAATTTTAGATATTCAAGATGATGGTTGAAACTGAGTCTGAATAGAGATTGAAATGCCTAAGATCTGATAGAGGAGGAGAATTTACATTTGGTGAATTTTATGCTTATTATGAAGAACATGGGATCAAGGGGTAGACTTCTTCTCTACGAACTCCACAATAGAATGGTGTTGTAGAGTGAAGGAATATAACTATCCTAGACAAAACTAGGACTATGCTGATTGAAGGAAATGTTTCACAGACCTACTAGAGAGGATTTGTGAGCACTACAACATATACCTTGAACCGAGTATATATAAATAAAGGAACCGGTAAGACTCCTTATGCAATTTGGTATGGTCATATTCCTACAGTGAAATACTTTAGAATATTTGGAAGTAAATGCTATATCAAGAGAGATGAAGATATTGGAAAGTTTGATCCTAGGAGTGATGAAGGAATCTTTCTTTTATATTCTACTAAGAGAAAAATATATAAATGTTATGACTATAGACTAAAGAAGATTGTTGAAAGTGAAAATTTTAGAGTTGATGAGAATGTACAGAGATAAGAAATAACTTTTAGGTATGACATAACTGAAGAGAACAATTAGATTGTGGAAGTATAGAATTAGGATTAGACTGAATTGAATGAATAGGTTGAACTGATGGCTAATTAGGTGGATATTGAAACCGAAGGGTATTCTACAAATTCAATTTCAAAGACTCCTCTATATGCAAATATTAATCATTCTGAAAATGCTATTGTTGGTCTTAAGAATAGAGGTGTCATTGCTAGAGATGAAGCATGTTTTCTATCTAAAATTGAACTGAAAGATGTGAATGATGCCTATAATGATGAGAGTTGGATAAATTCTATGAGAGAAGAACTTGATCAGATTGAGAAGAACAAGACTTGGATTCTTGTTCCTAGACACATGAATAAGAATGTGATCAAAATTAAGTGGGTATTCAGGAACAAGTTGAATGAAGATGGAAAAGTGGTTCGAAACAAAGATAGATTGGTATGCAAAGGGTATTCATATATGGAAGGTGTTTATTTTCAACATAAGTTTTACCCTATAGCTAGAATTGAAGCTATTAGATTACTTCTTGCATATGTAGCTTACAAAAATTTCAATTTTTATCAGATGGATGTCAAGTCAGCATTTTTGAATGGCGAGTTAGAGGAAGATGTTTACATTGAACAACCTGATGGATTTCCACTAATCGATGAAGGAGATATGGTTTTTAAATTACAGAAAGCATTGTATGGATTGAAGCAAGCTCCTAGAGGTTGGTATGATATATTGGGTAGGTACTTGACAATTATTAGATTAAGTAAAGGTACAAATGATAGTAATTTGTACTTCAAAGTAGTTAATGATAATATCTTGATTGTTTTTGTTGATGATATCATATTTGGTGGTAAAGATAAATTGAGTAAAGAATTTGTTGATGAAAAGTAAAAATATTTTGAGATGTCTATGAAAGGTGAAATGAAATTCTTTCTTGGATTGCAAGTTACACAGTTTGATAAGGGAATTTTCATTACAAAGTCCAAGTATGTCAGAGAGTTTTTGAAAAGGTTTGGTATGGAAGATTCAAAACCTGTTGGAACCCCTATGGTTAATGGTTGTAAATTGACTAAAGATGATGAATCCCCTTGTGCAAATAAAATAAGATATAGATCTATGATCGGTGGATTGTTATACTTAAATTAGACTAGACTTAATATAATGAATGTTGTTTGTATTGTGGAAATATTTCATGTAGAACTGAAGGAATCACATGTTGTTTGTGTTAAAATAATATTCAAATACTTGAAGGGAATAGTTGACTATGGCTTGTGGTTCGGTAAGGACAACAATTTTACACTTCGTGCATATATAGATGCAAATTGGGTAATAAATTTTGATGATATGAAAAGTGTAGAAGTGGTGGTGCATTCATCTTGGGTAAGACAGTGATCTCTTGGACAAGTAAGAAGTAGGATTGTATTTCACAATCTACTCCTGAGGTTGAGTATGTTGTTTCTACTATTAAGTGCACTCAATTTGTTTGGATAAAGAAAATACTGAAGGATTTTAGGATAGACATTGACGAACAATTATTATTTATTATAACTAAAGTGTTATAAATATTTCAAAGAACTCTATACAACATTCAAAGACAAAGCATATTTCTATTAAGTATCATTTCTTGAGGGATATAGTTGGTGACAAGGAAGTAAAATTGGAGTATGTATCTACTAAGGAACATATTGTTGATATATTTACAAAGCCTTTTCTAAAGGATACATTTGAATATATCATAGATAATATTGGGTTAATGACCCCTATTTATTAGAGAAGATGATGCTAAGGATGACATAAGTCCAAAACATTATCAGAATATTATCCTCTAGATTGATGAGGACTACTCCTTAGGGGGAGAAGTCTTGAGGATCTTATGGATTGATAATATAAAGTTTCAAAAACATTTTGAGGTGATTTCATTTCATTTTAAGACATTTGTCCTTTTCCATTGATGTCAAAGGAGTAGAAGATTGTGTGAAAAACATGTTGTATTGAGAGATTTTGAAGCTTGATATTTAGAGTGATCAGGTGGACATATTATGTTTGTGCATTGATCAATTTTTCATTTCATATGTTTCCATAAATTGAAAAGGGGGAGATTGTTGGAAGATTGTTGAGAATGTTAGAGATTATTGATTATACCTTGTCTATGTGTGCTGACATTAATGTTTTGTCATTGATGTCAACATAATATTATTGTTGAAAACAATGTTTTTTGTTCAGTTGAGATCATTTCAGTTGTTCAGGTGATATATTGTAGATATTGTGTTGTGATCATAAGTGATGGTTGAGATATGTCTTTAGTTGATTTTGGTCAACTTACAGAGCCCCACATGTCAATTGGAGTGAGTTATGATTGATTTATTGGGTGCTAGTATTTTGGTGTTCCTGCTATTCAAGATGTTTCAGAGGTTTAGGTTTTGCTTCAATATGGATCAGTTTGGTTGATTCAATGGACGTGAAGTTGGTGAATCCTTTGGAACTTAATGTTGTTTTCTCAACTAGTGTTATTCATGATTCAGAGTTTGGCAAGCTATCTTTTTGATGTGACAAATTTCAGTGTTCAATATTCATGATGAACAATTCAGAGATGAGTCTGGTTTTCAAGGTTGAGATTCTTCTATTTCTTATTTTTGGTGTTCTTGGATCGTGTTATGACTATTTTTTTTTTAGCATTGATTGAGCTGATTAAATTTGGTGATTTGCTGAGCGTGTTGGTGTTTCTTCATTTAGGTCTTATCCAACTTGGTGAAGTAATGTGTTGATATTCATGGCATGGATTTGGCGATGTTTTTGCATGTTCAAGGATGATGTTTTGGGTCATATCTAAGTCCTTTTTGACTTCATTTGGATTGATTGGTGTTTGAGCTTATTATTCATATCATTTATTTATATAGGTCTTGGTGGACCTTGCTATTGATTATTCATTGTAATATGTATAAATGGGAAATCATTTGTGATTATGATGTGTGGTGTATAGAGGATAGAGAGATGTTTGTATTCTACAACCAAGGCATAAATTATACTTCATTGGAACTTTATTGGCATAGAAGATGTTGTAAGTTAGTTTGGTTGTATTGGATAGTTTGTCCACCCTTTGTAACTATTATCAGTGATTGATCGTTGAACCTGACTGGGGGCCAAATCATTATATTATGAGTAGTATGATTTGGTAAGTGTGCCTATGGATGCAAGTGAACTCTTATTTTTTTTAATTTATCTTAACCAGGTAGTACTTTTAGCAGAGTACATCTATCTTGTGGTTTTGACTCCCACTAGGATTTTTCCTTAATCAGGTTTCCTTGTGAACAAATCTAGTGTTGTGAGTTGTGTATTTTGGATCTTGTGTTACTTTTTATCTTTTAGATATGTAATTGATTTAATTTTTAATGTTTTAATAATAATGGGTACAATTGATACACTTCCCTCTGAGTTGTGCTTGTCTTCTTTGGGCCTAACAAGTGGTATTAGAGCTTGGTCACAGGTTTGAACCCCATGCTTGCGCTAGGGGAATTGTTACAATGGTGAGAAAGACTGATTGCACCCTTGGTCTCCTTGGTTTTTCAACATAGTGGTGGTTTGTAACATGGCTTAACTACCTCATGAGTATTCTATATGTCTAGTGGTTGTATCAGACATTAACTAGTTGATCTTGTTGGTGTAATGACAACCGCTAGTTGTAACATTATGAATAGGAGAAGCTACAAAATTCATAGAGGTAAAATAAGGAAGACCAAGTTTAACTTGAAATTGATCATAAGTAGGAATAATAGTTAGAGTAGTGTCCAAAGTTTTACCACCAAATTCTACTGGAAAAGAAATGAAACCATGGGAAGGATAAACAAAACCATTGCAAGTTAGAATCAAAACATCATATTTATCATAGAAATATTTATGCAGTTGTTTACTAAAAAGATGCTCTTCATTTATCACATTCACCATGCAAGTGGGATCAAAAAGGGTACCACGGGAAGGAATACCATCAACCCTAGCAACAATGTAAACATGACCATCGGGTGCCTTAATTGTTTCATCAGGATCAAAGGTAATGCAAGATGGAAGTGGAGGTTGAGGTGTAGGTTGAGATTGAAGTTTAGGTTGAGGTTGAACATGTTCAATTTGGTTGACAATATGAGTGTCTTCGTCAATTTTCTCATCATAATCAATGAGAGAAGGAGGTTTATCAATAGTATTGATTTAATAATATGGCAATGGATTAGTGTATATTTGCATATTCTGATTAGGAGGTGCAACTAGTTTTTTTCCTTGGTTAATATTAACATCTACAGATATAGCATTAGAATCAATTAGGTCCTGAACCACATTTTTCAAGGAATATCATTTTTCAGTATCATGACCAGGTTGACGATGGAATCGACAAAAAGCTTTGGGATCAAAGAATCTAGAAGGTAGATTGGAAGGGTCAATTGGTTTGATAGGAGGAAGTTTAGTTATGTTTGCATTCATTAACTTCAACATCACATTATGCAAATATTCAGAAAGTGGAGTAAAAGTACAAGAAGGTATAAACATAGAGGACAAAGGAGCCACACCTTTGGATGTTGCCACATGTTCATCAACTATGTTGGATGATTTGTTGATTTTGATGTAGCTGTTAGTCTTCTAAAATTTGATGAAATTAGACGTGACATCACTCTTATCAATAGAAATAGGAGCCATTAGAATGTTTATCTCAAATTGACTCACTTGAAGTTGATAATGATGAAGCACTGTACACAATTATCAAAAGGAATAAAACTCGGTAATGAGTATCTTGTATCTAATCTCCTTTTGTAAATTAGTAATAAAAATATGTTGTATATCAACATTAGGCACATGATAAGAAATATGAGCATGAAAATACTTAAATCTACCAATAAAGTCACTATTATTTTCTTTAACACCTTGTTTACAATGCATCAAATCAGTCAAATAAATTTGAGGACCAACGTTATTTTAGAATTATTGAATAAAAACATTAGCAAGATTGTGGAAGGAATCAATATAATAAGGAGGCAAAGAATAGTACCATTGCAAGACTTTGTCTTGAAAGGTTATAGTAAAAAAAAATTTCATGAACCTATATTCGTGAGAGAAATTACTAAACAAGTTTGAAAAGTTTTAACATGAGGTACCAGATCACCCTTACAATTATAAGGCTCAAGATGAGGAATATCAATAATGTGTGGAATAACAGCTTGGATAATATCTACGGATAAAGGACTAGCAATATCACATGTGGGAATGTTGAATTTGGATTGAGTCAAAGAATCAAGTTGTTGTTGCAAAGAGGACATGGTTTGAGATAAGCTATTAATGATAGAATCAGTGGAATAAATAATAAGAGGAGCAACATTGGAAATGGCAGGAATGTTTTTTGAAATGGATTGAATGTTGGAAGAAGCATGAAGCATGGTAGGAGCATTGTTGGAAGTAGGATGAGAATATGAAAAATTAACACTATGATAAGAAGGCATAGATGAAGTTAATGAAACACATGGAACACTTGGAGGAAGAGAAGGAAAATTAGGATTAGGGATACTTACATGTGTGGGGTTATAATTTTGGAATGATTTTGTGATAAGAGGTGGAGCATAAGTGGAAATACTAGGAATAGAGGAGGAAATAGGTAAAGAAGTCTCAACACTTGTAGTAGGGGAACATAGCCTAATTCTTGAGAATATTATGTAAGAGGTTTAACATTAGAATTAATAAGATGTAAAATTCCATACAAGAGGTTAAGATCATGTTCATCATTATGAATGAGTTTCTTTAAGCCTTCTACATCGGAAAGAGCTTCAGAATTGCGATTCTCTTGAGCTAACCAATGTCCATATTTTCAAATTCAAGAGTAAGCTTTTTCACTTGGGTAGGAGGGACTCTTAATGCTTCATCTTTATAATGAGAATAATGAGAAGAGTTATTCTCTATGATAGGATTCATTTCAATAGGATGAGTGGTGGTTTCATCAAGATTCCTAGGAAATAAGGGTGGTTTAGGATTGAAAGAATTCATGAGTTTATGACTTCTTCTAACTAGAATACTATAGGTGGGACTCAAAGTGATAAAGATAATACACAAAGGAATGAAATGAAATTAAGATGCAATGTAAAAATGTAATGTAAATAGAGATTATCACAATGCATACAAAGTAAATCTAGATATAAAAGAAGATTTAACACCAATGAACCTATATTTAAATGAATACCATGTAACCAAAACAAAGTAGATCTAAATATGGGAATGGAAATCTATCTAGCCAAAGCATACAAGAAATAATCTATCTATGTAAAGAAAACCTAACAACAAGATAAAAAGAAGAAATGTAAATGCATTGCCAACTAGATGCAAAGAAGATCTAACTACCAAATCAAACAGTATGAAGCATGAAACTGACGGGTTCACCAAAATGTATATGATGAAATGGTGATCAATGCTAGACTACCAAATCACATATATGCATTGAATGACCCAAATTCCTATCCTCAAGCCAAAGCTTATTTGTACAAACCAAAGGATGAAAGGGCACAAATACAAGATCTATCTAAAGGGAGAATTTAGAGTATTATTTGTGAGGTATGGAAGAAAATGATAAGAGATCTTATGTTTATGATTAAAACAAATTGTAAAAACAAGATACAATAATAGAACTGATGTAATTTATTAAAGTATATGCAAGATGTAGAAATAATAACGTGTGTACCTGAAAATGGGAGAGGAGGAAGGTGTTCAAATGCTGATTTTTTGCCTAGCAAAGTTTTGAAATTTCCCGATAACTAAATCCAGTAGTCTGTGACCTGCCACTCTAAAACTTGCAAATTTCTATTCTATTCTGGAAATAGGTCAAAAGTGGTTTGTCCTATACCCAAGTATAGGTCAAAGTTTTGACACGTACCTGAGATGACCAAAATTAGAAAAAAAAATTGATCTAGGAAAGTCTTCTAATTGTCCTTTTGTCTCTGTAATAATAATTTGCACTTTGAATAATAGGGTATAGGTCGAAGGTTTGACCTATACCTGATATTGTCAGAATTGGGACATAAAAGTGGATTTGGAAAGTTCTTCCATTTGGGTTCCCAAATCTACAACTAAATCTTCACTCTGGACCTACACCTGTACACAAGAGAAAATGGCAAATTGTTGGGGGAAAGGGGCTTTCCTTGGTCAAGCCCCTATTTAGGAATTAACCTTGAAATGAAATAAGTAAAGCATGTAAAAAAAGACAAATATAAATATTCACCATACTTTCCAAACTCTTGTGGATGGATACAAATCCGCTTTATCCACAAATATATATACTTGCTTGATTGAATGTTGAATTGTAGAATGTAGGATGTCTTCACTAATGCAATAGATCTACACTTACCAAATCATAGATCATAGACGTATGTATGCTTGATATGCTTGAATGAAGAAGGCAAAGAAATAAGAATAGATATGGATTCTCTTTCTCAATAGGGAATTCCTCCACTACTCCATCATGAGAGAGAGATTCACACAATACAAGAATGCCTTGGAATGGATGGACAGAGATAGCCTTCAAATCTTGAAGCCAAATCCTTTCTTGAGATCACCTTGGGCTTGAATTCTTGCAGGTATATGTCTATAATGGATGGAAAAATGAAGGGAAGAGGCCCCCTTTTATAAATATTTCATGGTTCAATTTTGTGGAGGTTGAACTCAGTGGGTGACAAAATGAAAATATTGTGCATCGGGCCCAAATACCACCAAATTTAAACCTCCAAGGTATAGGTTGAAAGTGGTTTGACGTATACCTGGTATTGGTTGAACCAGGTTTTACCTATACCCATAAGGGTAAATTTTGAGGCAGAATTGGTGGGTCCAAGAAGTATTAAGGTGCTCAAGGAAAATAGAGAGAAAATAAGGAAAATAAGGGATTTAAATGAATCCAAAATAAAGGAGATCACTAAAATTGGGCCCAAATAGGTCACAAAGCTTCCAAATTAATGAGTGCTAACTTTTTAGACCTATACAGGCCCTTAAGGGAAATATGAAGTGAAGGGATTTCTAACTCTAGAGGCATAATTGCATCTACACCATAAACTAGATTATAAAAAGTAGTTCCTATAGTGGTACAAATACTTGTTCTATAATCCCATAAGGCACAAGTCAACTGAGTGTTTCAAACCTCACCATGTTTGTTAACATTCTTATGAAGGATTTGTTTGACTATTTTATTAGAAACTTTAACCTTTCCATTAGATTAAGGATAATAAGGACTAGATAAACATTTTTAATATGATATTTATTAAGGAATTGTAGGAAAAAGGCACAAGTAACTAAGAGGGGGGGAGGGGGTGAATTAGTTGCTACCAAAATACTTAATATTTAAAACCATTAATCACATAAGCTATTATTACTGGTTTGCAAAATGTAAAACATGTAAACATAAATCAAAAAACATAAGCACCACATAAAACAAATCTTTTTATCATGGAAACCCAAACTAGGGTGAAAACTACGGTGGGATTGATACCTAGAATAAGACTGAAACCTTGTTAGAAGTATAAATTATTACAATATGAGGAATGCACTTGCATTTAGGAACACTACCTATAGTTCACTACTCAATTCTCCTTGGGAACCCACCCTAAGGAAGTCACACTAACTTACAATTACAATTAATAAGTCCCACTGACTTACAAACACTTCTTAGATACCAATATGATAATTCATGAATTGTTTAGTAGCATCTCACTATGCCTTGGTCAGTTCCTTTTTAGTACAGTTAGATCCCTTGCATCAATTATTTTTGCCACACTATAGATAGTAATTAATCCTTCATTAGATCTGCAAAAATGCTTCACTAGAATTCACTTGCTTCCATGATATCAAAAACACTAGCACATACACACGACACATCAATCAATCCCTAATTCACCATATTTATCAATAAATAGGTCGAAAAAACCTAATCCCTAATCATCCTTCTCTCAGCACCAAAATCAACCATTAGGATTTCTACATGCTTTCCAAACACCCCTTAGATCCATCAATACGTCTCAAGATCATGACCCTAACCCTAATATGTTTTACCAATCTCTTACAAACTATTTTATAATCTTTCCTTAACATGTTAGTTAAGCTCACAAAAACATAACTTAGATTCATTGAAATTTGTCACCTTGATCAATGTAAAATACCAACTCATTAGGAACATAAGCCTAGATCATCCTAAGGCATCTTTAAGATCAAATAAAAAACAAATCCATTGCACCCATCATATATACCAACATCTTATGATAAAATTTCAAGAACATTGTCATCCTCCACTAAAATACTTGTAATTACCTTGCGGATCATCAGAATAAAAAACCCTTTGAATGGTAGACACATTGTTATGTCATTTACACATTCCTATCTACACAACCAAATTTATCATCTACAACACGTACGTAAAAGAAATATCTGCAACTTAGTAACTCTTCAACAATAGAAATCAACAAAATAATTAGTCTTCATCTGTGATACCATAACTTGATCAAATCATCATGTCTTAAAAATTGACATGAAGTATGTAGAAAACCTCTGCATCATCCCATGAGGTGCATGACTCCTCATCTTCAGAAACCTTCTATTGTCAACATTTGAACATTATGCATTATTGGAAAAACTATATTAGATATCAAAACCATCTGATCTTCACATGAGACACACAAAAAACATAGTAGACATAAAAAAAATCACATTAGACATGTTTACGTCAATGAAAATACATACAACTTTCAAAAAATCTCCCCCTTTGGCATTGATGGAAACATGTGATGGTAAAAACAATAAAACATAGTAATGCAATAAAAACCAACAATATCCACAATACATCAATATCTTTCATAGCCTCTCTAACTGTTCTCTACTTCATCACCTTTAATTTGTCTCTTCTCCCCCTAAGAACATGCTCTCCTTGGTTTCAATCTAACTACATACTCTTCTCTCCATCACTTTTTCCCCTTAGATGTACACCACTCTTATTGACAAAAAACTCTTCTTTCTTATGTTCAAGCATATATAATCTTGATTTTGTCATATGATTTTCAATTTCTTATCTTCTCTTCTAATCTCCTCCTCTGTAAAATCTTCTGATCATTTCTTCTATAAATTCTTCTAATCTTTATTTCTTCTACTAAGTGACTACAAACACTGATGGGCAGTGCACCTAGACAGATAGAGAACCCTGAGAGGAAAGTCACAGTGATACCCAAGAATGAAACCCGAGAAATCATTACTGACGAGTAGAATAAATGAAACCCGAGCAGAACTTCACAGTGTTACCCGACGGACAGACAACCTCAACAGACAGACAACCCCAACGGAGCTCCCCAAGAAGAACTGAAGTGTTGACCGACCTAACAAAGTGTTAAAACACTGAAAAGAAATAAAATTATAAACAACAAAAGACTTAGCTGGCAAGAGTTAAAGAAGGAGTTAACTGGTTTTTAATATTTTTTTCATCGACAAGTTAAAGCCAGAGATAAGAAAGAGTTTTAAAGCTATTTTATTCCAGTTATCTAAGAGAAATCTATGGGATAAAACTAAAGTATAGTTTTAAAGCAATATTGGCTAGAATTGTGGATCACGCCAAGAACAATAAAGTCAAGGACTGAGAAATGGTGAAATCATGTCTATAAAGAGACAAGCTAATTATTTATAAATAAGGGGTGAATAGAGAAGAGGATGCTGAAGGTATACTGGTGAAGAACAACTTCATATAGTCCTGATCAATCAAGCTAAAGAATAGAGCTATATTTCTGTGGACATCGAGCAATAGAGAAGCACAACATCACTGAGAAGAAAGAAGGGGAGAAAAGGTATTGAAAATAAACATTGATTAGAAAGGTATTATGAGCTTACAATAGATCTAAAAATCTGCAAAGTATAGTTGTATATGTGAACAGATCATTTACTGTTTCAATTTAACCATTGGATCATAAAGTCTCTTAGCTGAGCAGGACATAACAATCCTTTATATATTAAGATACATCCTAAGGAGTATCAAAAGGTTTGGTCATGAAGATAGCATAGAGATGCCAGATATCAAGTGACAAACTACACAGGGTTTGGTCATAAAGATAGAACAAAGATGCCATATATAAAGTGACAAACTAATCTTTTTAAATCATCTAACAAGGTCACACCTAATAGTGTGTTTGTAACCTTTAATAGGGTTGGATCTTCACCGAGATCACTTCAGAAGAGTGAAAATTTTGGGTTACCGGTCCCAAGTGGTTTTTCCCTTAACATGATTTCCACTTTAAAAATCCATGTGTCAATGTGTTTATGAGTCATTACTTTAGTGTTTTATATTACACATAACTAATCTTGATTGATCAATATACACTAAGTAATTTACTGCATTTCAATAAATGAAAGACTGATAATCAGTAAATAGTATAAATAAGGTTTAACAGTGAACTCCAAGCAGTAGTTATTTGTTGAGATTATTTCAAGGCATTCATCTTGTAGGACTAAAGATAACTAGAGGCTTATAATTGTGGTAATAATTTTTTGGGTTAATTTATTGGAGTATTTTTTAGGCCACTGATTCACCCCCCCTCTCAGTTATTCTAAAAATTGGTATCAAAGCTTGTGTGCTTAGAAAGAAGGTTTCAAGACCTAAGAAAAAGATCACAAGATGAGCAAATGGGATGTGCCCAAGTTGAACAAGGACAACTTTGCATCATGGAAAAGCTAGATAAGACTCCACCTATCAGGTATTGGAAATGATGTTACTCAATACTTAAATACTGAATATGTGTTGCCTATAGGACCTCACACACTTGAGAAATTAAGAGAAAAGCATGAGGATAATTCTATGATGATAGAACTTGCTTCCTCACTCTCTGATGCTAAATTTAAAGATGTCAAAACCTGCACCTCTGCAAAGCAAATGTGGGATAAATTGAAGCTGGTACATGGAGGAGATGCTAATGTACTAGGAGCTAAGGCAGAAAGCCTAAGAGGTAAATTTGATGACCTAAGAATGAAATAAGGAGAAAATATCACTCAGTACAACTACAGAATAAAAGAGGTAGTTAATGCTATCCGAGGAGTTGGAGGTATACTTGAAGAAGAGACAGTGGTAAGTAAAATCCTAAGAACCTTACTGCCTGTATATGCTATTAGAGTATATTTTATACAAGAAATGAGAGCAGTAGAAAACAATAATTTCACTCTAGATAGTTTGGTTGGTAGACTGATTTCATTTGAGATGAACAAATTTGATAACAATGTCTTACCATCTATTGAGTCTGCATTCAAATCTTCGTTAAAAATAAGTAAATCAAGTCCTAAATATACTATGAGAAATGATAGTGAAAGTGATAGTGATGACCAAGATCTTGATGAGATTGAAGCACTAATGGCTAGAAGATTACAGAGAGGCAAAGGTAGATACAAAGGTAAATTACCACTTGTATTTTTTAATTGTAAAGAGATTGGACACTTTGCTACTAGGTGTCCTAATAGAAGAAAAGATGACAGAAGTAATGACAGATCATATGAATTTTTTTTTGATAGAAGTGACAACAGAGATTACCGAAGAAACTAACAATCTGACAGAAGAGATACCCAAGACCACAAGGACAAAGGGAAGAAAGCTTATTACCTGGCTGAGAATAGAGCTGCAGATACTAACACCGAATCTGATGAAGACATTGAGATGGTATTTTTAGCCATGAAGGATGATTTAGGCGAAGAAGAAAGGTATGTAGAGACTGCACTCATATCTAAGGTAAGTAAGAATGATGTCTAGATTATAGATAGTGGCTGCACTCACCACATGACTGGTGATAAACAAAAGTTTGAAACTTTTGAGTACTATAATGGTGGATCAGTAAGAATACGTAATGACACACCTTGTCCAGTTGAAGGTAAAGGAACCATAATGTTGAATAACTTGATAAAATGTGAAAATGCATACTGGGTAAAAGGACTTAACTATAATCTATTTTGTGTTTCACAGCTGAATAACACAGGACACCGAGTAGCATTTGAGAATGAGAAGGCAAAGATCTTCAATGAATCACGAAGGTTGATCAGAACTAGTGAACGGACAAAAGGTAACCTATTATATCTTGATGATATTAACACCAATTGTTTAATGGATAGAAATGAAGACATATGGTTGTGGCATAAGAGATTATGTCATGTGAATTTTGACAACATGATTAAGATAATCAATAAAAGGAAAGTAAGAGGCTTACCAAGCATGTCAAAGCCCGAGCATATCATGTGTAAGAATTTTCAAAAAGGTAAGATGACAAAGTCTAGTTTTAAGAGGATAACCCATACATCTAATGCTATTCTAGAATTAGTCCATACTGATCTATGTGGACCCATGAGAACAAAGAGTTACTATGGTGATAGATATTTCATTCTCTTTGTTGATGATTATTCTAGAATGATGACA
>MU223512.1:404984-437737 GCA_018584345.1 Thuja plicata
ATTAGTCCATACTGATCTATGTGGACCCATGAGAACAAAGAGTTACTATGGTGATAGATATTTCATTCTCTTTGTTGATGATTATTCTAGAATGATGACAATTATGTTCTTAAAAGAAAAATCAGAATCATTTAAGATGTTTAAATGGTGTAAAGCTATGGTTGAAAAACAAAGTGGTAAGGAATTGAAATGCTTAAGATCAGATAGAGGAGGAGAATTTGTTTATGATGAATTCACTAACTTTTGCAATGAGAATGGAATTAAAAGACAGGTTTCTACACCAAGAACACCACAACAAAATAGGATTGCTGAAAGAAGAAACAGATCCATTATTGATTGTGCAAGAACACTGATGATAGAGAAAAGAATCACTCAAAATTTTTGGAGGGAAGTTGTCGGTACTGCTGTCTACATATTTAATAAAGTACAATTAAAGAAAGACACCAAGAAGACACCCTATGAGATATGGTATGGATACACACCCAATGTAAGTTACTTCAGAATTTTTGGTAGTCAATGTTATATTTTGAAAGATGATAGAAATGGAAAGATTGACTCCAAAAGTGAAGAAGGAATATTTCTAGGGTATTCCACCAAGAGAAAGGCTTATAAATTTCTTAACAAGTCCTCTAACAAAATCAATGAAAGTTCAAATGTTAGAATAGATGAAGATGCAGAGAAAATTGATGAGGAAAGAAGAAAAGAACCATAAGAATACAACAGGTTTGTTTACACTGAAGAACCTAACAATCTACCCAAGAAACAATGTATCTCTCCCAAGCAACGGAACATTGCACTCGAGCATCAGGCTGTAAATACCAAAAATCATAAAATTCCTCAAAATGATGTTCCGAGTGATGGAGATCAGAATGAAGGTCATGATGATGATCAAAATGATGGACAAAGAGCTAAACTAATACTTTCCAATTATGTCAGAAGACATCATCCAAATAACCATATCATAGGAGACAAGAAGGCTAGAATGAGAATAAGAAGTAAGTCATTGAACACTAGATGTTTAATTTGTGATTCTGAGCCTAAATATGTTAATAATGCACTTGAAAATGAAGAATGGGTTAGTGCTATGAATGAGGAAATAGAAAAGATTGAGAAGAACAAAACATGGACATTAGTACTGAGACCAGATAACAAGAATGTCATGGGTACCAAATGGATATTCAGAAACAAGCTGAATGAGAATGGAGAAGTCACTAGAAACAAAGCAAGATTAGTATGCAAGGGGTATGCACAAGAAGAAGGTATTGATTATGGAGAAAGCTTTTCACCCATTTCTAGAATAGAAGGAGTAAGAATTCTTCTTTTTTATGCCAGATTCAAAGGATTCAAGGTATACCAAATGGATGTCAAATATGCACTCCTAAATGGAATACTAGAAGAAGAGGTATACATTGAAAAACTAGAAGGGTTTGTTGATCCAGACAGGAGGAACATGGTATGTAGACTACACAAAGCCTTGTATGGATTGAAACAAGCACCTAGAGCTTGGTATGAAAGACTTCACTCCTATCTCATAAGCATTGGTTTTGTAAGAACAAGTGAAAATAGAAATCTATACTTAAAAGAAGATTTTGATGATAACATTCTGATTGTTGAAATATTTGTTGGTGATATTGTTGTGGGTCCACAATACACACCCAACTTTTTTGGTCCTCTAACCATGGGGACCCCCCCTTTTTTTGCTTTGTGATTTTTGGTCTTGTTTTCCCCCTTTGAGTCCTCGCTTGATCAGCTTTAGAAGAACATGCGTCAGCATGATCTCAAGGAAAAGCACCTTTTTCGGCCTTTCAACCCTTTTGGCATTTCAAGGAGCTTGGTACTCTGAAACACCAAAATAGCTGAAAGGCTGAAAGTCGGTCCTTTTGGTTTTTTCGGCATCCAAAAACACCGAAAGCCTGAAGGTGTCTACCTCCAAACTTCCAATTTTTTGGACACCGAAACCATCAAAAGTGTTGACGTCAAAGCCCATAGGTTATAAGTTGCGAAGGCCCCAATTCAAAAATACTTTACATCCTCGATTTGGATTTTCTTGAGAGCTCGCAGCTTCAACATTTTTGTCCCTTTCCCTAAGATTGACTGCACACATGTGCCTCTAGCTTCATTGTGTCATCCTTCCCACTCTTATCCCCTCTAAGGTAGGTCTCATTCACATGCCTCTTGTTTTCTTTCTCCTCCTGGTTTTCTTTTAGAGTTATAGGGTTTTTTCACCCTACTGCTTGTCCAGCCTAGGGTGTTTTGGATCTCCTTCTCCCTTGGTCTCTAAGGGGACCTGTGGATGCCTTCATTTTGTAGGGGGTCTGTCTGTGTTGAGTCAGGGTTTTTCCCTCTAGGTTTTTTGTGTTAGGGTTTTTTGTCTGGTTGCGACATTTTTCACAGGTTTTTAGCCTCTGAAAGGCTAAAAACTAGGTCATGGTCATCTATCTTGTTGGAGATTCAACCCTTTCAGTGTTTTGGACCTTAGAAACATCCAAAATGTTGACATGACCGAATCCACAAAAGTCTTGTCCCTCATTGTTATTTTGGAGACTCAGACTTTTTGGCATTTCGGACCCTCGAAAGCCCCAAAATCTCAACAGATCCAAGTCTCCAAAAACTGGTCTTCAAGCTTTGGGATTTTTGGTATCCACAAAACCTTCAGACTTTAGGATACTGAAAGGTCCAAAACAAACTCACTATGAATGATGGCTTTTCACACTTTCAGCCTTTTCAGCCTCTGAGACATTCTTCGTTGTTCGAAACCCTGAAAGTGTGAAAAAATGCATTCTTCGGGACTTAGAGAGTTTTTATCTATTTTCTTAGTTTAGTCAACTTTCTTTCAATTTTTTCTCCAAATAAGATATTGATACTTGTATGTTTATTTACAGGAATTCCTAAGAAAAAGATTACTTCGCCCATGAAGTACCAATACAAGGGGAAGACTCCCCTTTCAAAGATCAGAAACAAGCACAGTGAGATCACCGATACTGATATTCGAATTGTAAATTGGGCTGAATTCTTGACAAGGTGCGCTCAACCACAAGGAAGATAAGAGGACTGTACTTCATTTATACTAGCAGGACTTGTCAATGTAGTAGCCCACCCGGTGGTCATAACCTAACCTAAATTAATCATGGCCTTGGAAAACCACTATGACTCAGACAAAAGCATGGTTTAAAACAAAGATGGCCAGTAGTATTGGATATCAGGCTGGACATCATAGAGGATGTATTCCACCTTCACAAAGGCATAGACAAGTTCTATGAATTCTTCATAGAGAAGGGAAACTTGTGGTTCAGGAATAAAGGGGATGAAGCATATGAGATAGTCAATGACAATTACCTCAAACAACCTCTCCCCAAAAATAAGCTGGACAAGATAGACCTAAGGAGGGGATACATGAAGGATGATATCAAAGTGGCCATAACAATGCTGAGCCATGTATATGGGTTACCACAATCCTCCCAACTAGAGAATTCGATGATTCTCTTGATTGAAAGACTCAAAAGCCATAGGTCTAGGTTTGGCTGGGGAACCATCATCAGTGACAAGATGGATGAACAGTTGGTGGCAATAAAACATAACCCCAAGTTTTACATGAGTACTTATGTGGTGTACTTATTAGTAGCCCGGGTGGATTACCCGAGAGTCACCAAGAGGGGAAACCTAATGATCTCAATGCATGGCCTTACATCGTATACCCCCAACTACAAAAGAGGGCAAAAATGTCAGAGGATAGCCCATACTATAGGATAGTCAATGACGCTTTCATCTTTGCAATCATTTGATCCATCAATGGTGATTTTGCAAAAAGGATGTCAGAAGAAGCAACCACTAAGATAAGGGCCATAGTGGCCTATTACATTCAATTCAGGACCTTCACCTACATTCAAATAGTAGGATCAATGGTAAAACCAAATAAATTTCCCAGATATTCATCTGACTGGATAATCATTTTGGAGATGGCCTGACAACTCGCCGATGTATATGAGCACATAAAGCACAAGAAGAAGCATTGTTGGGATTTTCCCATCTCATTGGGACTATATACCCTACAGGATATGAAGGTCTACAAGTCTCTGGCCTTTGAATGGGATGAATTCCCCCCTACAACTTTACAAGATAGTGCGGCCTCATTTTGATCCTATAGGCACTTACAGCCACATTATTGGCAAATTCTACATTCACGAACCACATGTGGAGGATCACTGGATGAACTATGTGGATGACCTTGAGGTCAAGATACAAGATTACTGTAGGATGACCCTTACCCTAGCGAAGGAAGTCATAAAGACCCTTATTCCCCCTAAAGTTTGGGAATATGATTTAGATGAGGTCTTGGAGGCAATTTACACCAATGACAAGATATATGACAGGTCCATCATGAACGCAAAAGTTGAAAAAGATGAAAATGATGACATTGATTTTTGGGCAAGAAATGTGATGAGAATGATAGAGGAGTGGATTAAGAGGCCCTACAAGATGATCCCACTACCTATGAAAACATTGGTGGATCCACCCAAGCAAGTGGATAAACAACGCGGGGAGAAAAACACAGCACCAAAATACAAGAAGGAACCACCGCAAAAACCAAGCATAGTGTATGGCCATGAATGTACGGTGGAATATGGGTCAAACCAAAGTACCAAGGCTCCCAAGACAAGAATGACTGGATAGATAGATTCCCCCATGGGCCCTTCACAATTTGCATCAGATGAAGGACCCTCCACTTCAGGACAATCTTTTCCCTCCACGGGAAAGAGAAAGAAGATATACAAGAGAAAGAAAGATTCTATGTCCCCAAAATTGGAGACCGTGCAAGAAGACCTGGAAGAAGAGGAGGAGGAAGATTTCCCTCTAGTCAAAAGGAAAAGGTCTCACAAAAGGAGAGAAAAAGAGACTAGTCAAAAGCAGCAAGAGGATCCTAAAGAGCAAGATAACCCCTTAGATTCTCTCAGATCGGATGAGTTCCAAATATCAGACTTTGAAGGTCTAGAAGGTTTCTTAGAGCAGGGCCAAGATATGTTGGGGTATACAAATAGATACGAGGTAGGTGGTCCTTCTCTCTTCCAACCATAGGTAACCCTAACTCCACCTCCCACTCAATTTATTAACCCATACCCCAGTATACCTATTATGGGAAAGAGCTCCAAAATGGATCACGAGCTCAGGAATCAAGAGTCTGCACTCACCCAAGAAGTGCCTATAAAAGATCCCATAACTAAAGCCATTACTATTACAATGTCCCCTCACATTCCTGCTCCACCAACTACTGTCCCACCTCCTATTCTAGCTCCACCACCATTTCTCTAAAGTCCACCAACTACTCTTCCACCTCTAATTCCAAATCTCCCAACACCTACTCCACCATCATTGAGCCCTTTGCTTTGCCACATCCCAACCCCTAGAGGATAAATAAAACCAAAGTCCATTTCATCTTTTGAAATCACACTGAAGGTCATGACCGGTCTCAATACTGAAGTGTTAGCTAGCTCCTCGGTCGATGAAACAGAGGCCAGGAAAAACAAGATGAGGCAGGGGAAGAAAAGGACAAGACAAAGGAGGAAAGGGAGAAAGGATAAGGACACTAAGAAGAGGGGAATGAAGGGTAACAAAGATAGGAACAAGGAGAAGGGATAGATAAAGAGGTGGCTCCAGGGTCCCAAAATTTAGATTCTATTTTACAAGTCACCCCATATGAGCCAGTCGCCGCATTTAGTAAGCCTACATGGTTTACTAGAGAAATCTAGTTAAGGAGGAGAACTTATATAGATGACGATAAGAGGGAAAATGCAGACATAGCATCCTTGGGGCAAACATTTTAGTAGACAACAGTCATATTACCAGTGCAGACAATGTCCTATGTCACCCAAGACACTAAGGGACGTTGGAAGGCATAGGTTGCAGTCCCATCCGCCAGCACCTCTCAAGCCTAAACTACTTTGGAAGGCTACACATTTAAGGATGTAGATTTGGGGGAACCTACCAGGGAGGGGAGAAAGAAACTAGAAGCCTTAGGGCTCAAACATGCCTTAGGTTTTATGAGTAAAGAGGAAGAGACCTTAAAGGCCTTGACTGTACAAAATGAAACATTGAAGAGGTTCATCCAAAAAATGGTTGGTCCCATCGACCCCAACTTCCCGGAGGCCTTACTAGAGGTAGTCTTGGATAAAAGCAATGCCTCAAACTTACCAATAGGTCTAACTCCCTCCTTCATCAAAGCAAGTGCAGATTGGAAGGAGGATTTTGAGCAATACGGGGAAGGGGCCATCAAGCAAATATTCAGACCTTATAGGGTTATTCTAGTGGAGGCTACAAATCTGATAGATTTGATGATAGAGGATGGTGGCCTACTCGAATCTAAGACAAGAAAATGGAGAGCCGCTCTTTAGGATTTACAGATCATCAGAAGACAACACTTCCAAATCTTGGTAAAAATATATGAAGGTGACGAGCTAGAAAAATTTGAGACATGGATCAAGCGCATAACCAAGATAGTTAATGTTTATGAGAAATGTTAGGCTTCCATATTGGATAAACAGAAAGAGGTCCTAGAATGGGTGGAAGAAATAGATATCTTCTTTAGAGGGATCGACCTTGATCTATACCAAGATGAAGATAAACATGTCTTATTGCCATCCAAACAAGTGGTCCAACAATTCAGGGACATCGTGACTGGTATAGGGACCAAGGAGGCCTTGCAAAAATTGTTTTATTCAAAGGAAGAAATGTTGAAGATGACCAATCACGTAGAATAGATTCAATTCTTCACTTTCGAGCTAACAACCTTCAAGGAATAGCAAGAACGGAAAGTTAATAGGGAAAAAAGGAAGGAAATAAAATATGAAGAAGTCTAAGAGTTCATACAAAGGCTTTAGGCTGCACACCCTAAGGTATTCCCAAATTGACCCCTCAGACCACAAAGCAGTTCTGAAGAAGAAATCTCCAACACTTAAGGATTCCTATGAAGCAGTTTTTAGCCTTTCGGCCCACGTGAACAACCTAGCTCTTTGGCCTTTCGGCCCTACAGAGTTTTTAGCCTTTCGGCCCTACATATTTTTTAGCCTTTTGGCCCTACAAAGTTTTCAGCGTTTCAGCCCTACAGAGTTTTTGACCTTCTATATATTTCAGCCTTTTCAGCCTCCGATAAGTCTGAACTTTGGACCAAGGTTTTGATGATAAATACTTAAGTTTTTAACACTAAAAAGTTTTAGAGTAGAGGTCGGGGTTTGAAAAACTGGGTGTTTCCAGTGAGATCACATTTTTTCCACACCAGTTGAACTCCAAATCCAATTGATGGTCAACTTGAGTTCATTTTGAAAGGACTAAGGGTTCCCTATTAGTCTCCATCACTAGAAGGGTTCCAGATGAAGATTCCAAGAAAGACTTCCAAAAACAAGAAGAATACTCCAAGTTTTCAGAAGAAACCCTCCTTTTCTCTTTCTTCTTGGCAAGTTTGACCCTCTTTGCATGGGCAAACTGATTGTAAATGGGTTCATGAATCCATGTGATTTATCTAGTGTCAGTTAAGAATAGTTTTCCTTTCAGTAAAGTTTTAGTTTAATTTATTTTTCTCTTTGATGCCCTAAATTTGGGATTTAGAGTTGTGGATCAAATTCTATATATTGTAATCACAAATCAATGTAAAGGGTCAGATTCTGAATGCAATAAAAATATACATTTGGTGCTTCATTTATGGTGTGTGAATTTCTGCTACTTATGCGAAATTATTGAATGTATGCTTACATTATTCATTATTTTCAGAGAGCCTCTTGTTTATTGTGTTTTGAGTTCACATTTATTTTAGTTGGAGTTTGTTTTTGTTTACTTTACCTTGTTGTGACGAATATGTGGAAGAGATAATCTTTGGGCTTAACAATAAATCTATCTCGTGGGCGCGCACATCTTGGTGGCTTCGCAATTTGATCAATTTTGAATATCTTGCACAAGTGAATACATCTTCTCTCCAAACGCTTGCATCCATGGGGTAGTGAATTGTGACTTGGTCTGATTTATGCTTTGTGGGTTTACTCCAAATCTCTCCCATCATTCAATTCACAAGGAAGGGTTTATAACGGTTTATGTTCATAGGACTTAATTTTCAGTCATTTTCTTACTTCTTGTTACTCTACTCCCTACTCTCTTCCGCCTTTTAAATTCTAAAAATTTAAAAATACATAAATTGCATTTTATTTAGAACACCCATATATGTTAAAATGGAAAATACCAAAAAAGAGCTAAAGTGTTTTATAGTTTGATGTCTTGAATGAACCAGCAAAGGCCTCCTCATGAATAATCACATTTATCTTCAATTGAGTAACCAAGAAGGTTGTGACCCGACCCCAGAGAACCTTGGGAATAACTCTGTTATTCTTTCAAGAGAGGAAATTGAATCTCGAGATCCTAGCAAGTTGGCTTGTGTCAAAACAACGCTCAACAGATATCATATTTGGGGGTAATGATATGTTATGTAAATCCTTTGATAATGAAATGAGAAAAGAGTTTGAGATGTCAATATTTGGGGAGATCAAATTCTTTCTTGGTCTACAAATTCTTCAACAAGATGGAGACATATATATCACACAATCCAAATACATCAAGGAAGTGCTGAAGATATTCAAGATGGAAGATTCCAAGCCAGTTGGAACACCTATGGAAACTGGATGTAAGTTGACAAAGGAAGACAAGTCAAATGAGGTAAATCAGACCTTGTATAGATCAATAATTGGAAAACTAATGTATGTTGTTCACACTAGACCAGATATAGCACATGCAGTTGGAATAGTTGCAAGATTCTCTACTAATCCCAAAGAATCACAAATGATTACCGTCAAGAGAATTCCAAGATATCTAAAGAACACTGAGGACTATGGCTTATGATATAAAAGAGAAGGAAAATTTGAGCTTCAAGTCTATATAGATGCTGATTGGGCTGGAAACTTAGATGAAAAAAAGAGAACAAATGGAGGAGCATTCTCCATGGGTGACAGACTTGTCACATGGATTAGAAAGAAGCAAAGATGCATCTCACAATCTACTGCAGAAGTAGAATATGTGGCTGCTACTACAAACTGCTCTAACATTGCATGGATCAAACAATTACTGGAAGGTATAAATATGAAAATTCTTGAACTAGTGATTATCTATTGTGATAATACCAGTGCAATAAACATTTCTAAGAATCTTGTCATGCATGCTAAAACTAAGCATATTGCAATCAAGTATCATTAATTAAGAGAAAAAGTGCAAGAAAAATAAGTGACACAAGAATATGTTCAATCCAAGGAATAATTAGCTGACATATTCACAAAGCCATTGCCTAAAGATAAATTTGAGTACCTAAGAAATAGGGGTCTGACCCTTATCTATTGGTCAGTAAGCTGACTAGAATGCTACATCATCCTACACTTAATCAGAAGATCATTCATGTTGATGCAAGCAAAGAGATGGATTGCAATGATACATTAGTACATAGAAAGGTACATATCTGGACCAAACACCACAGTCATTGTATTGCTGAAGGATAGGAAAATTCAAGGAGTATATTATAAAAAGGAGAAAGGATATAAGTTTGACATTATTGTCAAAGGGAGAGCATATCAAAAGGGAGAGATTACATATGAAATATCCATCATGACTATCATAAGGGAGAGATGACTTAAAGATGACTTGAGAGAGATGTAACTTGTAAGGGAGAGAATATCAAAAGGGAGAGAAGTATCATGAGGGAGAGATGACTTAAGGAAGAAATGATTTAAGGGAGAGAGTACTCTATATTGTTGTTAAAGGAAAAAGAGATGATCAAGGAGAGGAACAGTCAAAGGGAGAGACAAAATCAAAGACAGAATCAGAAGCTTCTACATTTATCTAGTGAAGGGAATGAAGATTGAAGAGAGCACTCTTTAGGAAACAAATCTAAGCTATATGAGCTTACCGAGAGCTAGAAATTTGTATTGGTTATAGAACAATAAGATTGGTAGATTGATGAACTACAACTGATATATTTCATATTGTATTAGTAATAATATAGTATGATAATGTAGTGTGTTTCCATCAATGCCAAAGGGAGAGATTGATGACTTATAACTGATTGAATGTTTGAATATGTTAAGTTGATGATCAGTGAGCTCCAGAAAGTTAATGCAAGACATTAAATCACTTAATATTGTATTGTATTTTTATTGATTTCAACTTGATGTAATCTAATTTTTTATATTCAAAGTGTCAAAGACTTCAAAGAACCAGAGAGATAAAGGTTATGCTTTCAGTAATGCATAAAAGATCAGTATTCACTAAGTGACTACAAACAATGACAGGCAGTACATCCTGATGGATAGAGAACCTTGAGAGGGAAGTCACAGTGATACCCGTGCAAGCATTACCAACGAGAAGAATCAATGAAACCCGAGAAGAAATTCATAGTGTTACCTGATGGACCGACAACCCCAACAGGCAAAAAACCCCGACGGAGATGCTCGAGGAGAACTGGAGTGTTGACCGAGCTAACAAAGAGTTAAAACACCAAAAAGAACTAAAGTTTAGAAACAAAAAAAGACTTAGCTGGAAAGAGATAAAGAAGGATTTAACTGGTTGTTAATATTTTTTTCATCGAAAAGTTAAAGCCAAAGATAAGAAAGAGTTCTAAATCTGTTTTATTCCAGTTATCTAAGAGAAATCTATGGGATAAAACTAAAGTATAGTTTTAAAGCAAGTTTGGCTAGAATTGTAGATCACGCCAAGAACAAGAAAGTCAAGGACTGAGAAATGGTGAAATCATGTCTATAAAGAGACAAGCTAATTCTTTATGAATAAGGGGTGAATAGAGAAGAGGATGCTGAAGGTATACTGGTGAAGAACAACTTCATACAGTCATGATCAATCAAGCTAAAGAATAGAGCTATATTTCTGGGGACACTAAGCAACATATAAGCACAACATCACTGAGAAGAAAGAAGTGGAGAAAAGGTATTGAAAAGAAACATTGACCAGAAAGGTATTACGCGCTTACAATAGATCTAAAAATCTGCAAAGTATAGTTGTATATGTGAACAGATCATTTACTGTTTCAATTTAACCATTGGATCAGAAAGTCTCTTAACTGAGAAAGACTTAACAATCCTTTATATATTGAGATACATCCTAAGGACTATCAAAAGGTTTGGTCATGAAAATAGCATAGAGAGGCCAGATATCAAGTGACAAACTACACAGGGTTTGGTCATAAAGATAACATAGAGATGCCATATATCAAGTGACAAACTATTCTATTTAAATCCTCTAACAAGGTCACACCTAACAATGTGTTTGTAACCTTTAATAGGGTTGGCCCTTCACCGAGCTCACTTTAGAAGAGTAAACATTTTGGGTTACCGCTCCCAAGTGGGTTTTTCCCTTAACAGGTTTTCCACATTAAAAATCCATATGTCAATGTGTTTATGAGTCATTAATTTAGTGTTTTGCATTACACATAAATAATCTGGATTGATCGGTATATACTAAGTAATTTACTGCATTTTGGTAAATGAAAGGCTGCTAATCAGTAAACAGTAAGAATAAGGTTTAACAATGAACTCTGAGAAGTAGTTATTTGTTGAAATTATTTCAAGGCATTCATCTTGTAGGACTGAAGATAACTAGAGGCTTATAATTGTGGTAATAAGTTTTTGGGTTAATTTATTGGAATATTTTTGAGGCCACTGATTCACCCCCCCTCTTAGTTATTCTAATAGTATCATCTTCTCTTATACAACTTGATTTGTCATATCAATGTCTGCTTTATTTTCCTTCTCTACTTCTTCTACCTTGTCAAGCTTATTTTTCCTTCTTTCATATACATATCTTATCCACTAAACACATCCACCCGATGATAAAACACCAAATAATTATTTTGATATTGCTATTTGGATTCAACTGTGTAGTTTTTTTAGTCAAACTCATTGACCCATGTTTCATGAGTAGCGGTTCACATGAACCCATATCTCATGAGAATGAATGGAACACTCATCAATCATTTCTAATTGTTTCATTCATTCTCATGAGATATGTGTTCATGTGAAACACTACTCATGAAACATGAGTCAATGAGTTTGGCTCAAAAAACTACACATTTGAATCCTGATAGCAATTTCACAATTCGACTTGCTGTGGAAAATATCTCCTACTTACCAAAGACTTAACTCACTAATTTCTGCAATTCCTTGTAGCTCTCCACAAACACTCAACTTTAGACCAAACAAGTTTTATTTAACATGCTTACTACTCCCCCTGAGTAGTAGCATCCATACATCAATCGAATTGTAAGATTTCTCTTTGAAGCATACTGGACTAATGTAATCCTCAACATCTTAGTTTTGATTAGGAGGGGTAATGACCCCTAAGTTGCCTCCAAAATATTAAAATGTATCCTTAGGTAGTGTCTTTGTAAATATATCTCCTATATGTTCCTTTGTAGGAAAATACTCAAACTTCACCTTTTTTTCATTCACCTTCTCTCTCAGAAAATGATACTTGATTGATATGTGCTTTCATGTCTTGGTATGTTGTACCAGATAATTAGAAATATTTATGGCACTTGAATTATCATATTAAATCACAATAGGTTCATCAAAAATAATTCCATTATCAGATAACATCTGATTCATCTAAATTATTTGAGTACAATTACCAATAGAAGCAATGTATTATGCCTCCACAATAGAGAAGGAAATTGAATGTGTCACCACTTGTGTTCTTCCTATCATCAACATCACCTACCCAGTTAGCATATGTATATGTACATAAGGTTAAATAGTTATCCTTAGTGTACCACATTCCAAATTCTATTGTCCGTTTAAGATATCTAAATATCCTTTTTACTGCTACTTCATGATTGTGTCTGGGATCAACTTGAAATCTTGCAACAAGACACACTACATTCATTATATTGTTGGCATATTGGAAAATTTAGATTATGGTTGTGTTGGAATTGATTTCAACATAGTAGAAGGATTGATAAAAGGAAGTAATCAGAAGAGTTGTTTTCTTGTTGCTAACTTAAATGTTGCAGGTTAGCCAATGGAGCAGAATTTTAAAAGGTCCAGTGAGAAGTGGATATTGTAGAGATGAATTTGTACATGTAGAGAAAACATGATCAAGATATTTACTATATTCACCTAAAGCTATAAAAGGTTTCATTATGAGTTGGATAGGCAACCGATTTATAGAAGGTGACTGGCAGACATGGTGACAGATCGTGTTAATAGGAAGACATAAAGAGGTTCGATGCACACAATGAAGTTAGAATTTTATAGAGAGAAAATATCAGTTTTTTGGATACACGTTTAGGTTTTTGCAACTTAGACGGTTTGTAATTCAGAGGTCTACAAGGCATAATCTTATAGTCTCAGTGACTTGTTGATAGTGTTCTTTAAGTTTAGTCGAAAAGAGCTGGAAAATCCAATTGCTATGGTGGATTTGAATGTTTGGGTATTTTTTATGATGCTATATGATGTTCTTGAAGTATTTAATTGATGACTTGGATATATACATGGATTAGAAGGATTAGATTGGTGGGATTTTTTAGTCAATAATAATATTTTTATTATTATTCATGTACTTGGCCAACTTAGTTGGTAAATCATGTTGCGCAAGTGTGAAATCATAAAATTTGGGAGATTTATGATCTCGAGGTGATGGTTATAGACCATGGATATGATTTGGTGGTCAGGGATGGATTTGAATAGAGAGATTTGGCACATTTAATGAAGAGATGGTGAAATAGGTTTTTCCAACCTAGTTCTTGGTATAAAATAATGGATTAGGGAAAATTCAAGGTGCTAATTGTGGATGAAAATACTAGAGGTGGATAGAAAAGGGAAAGCCTAATTTGGTGGTTATCAAAAGTGTTTCAACAAGGGGTTGAACAAAGATCTGCATTGTGCTACATTGGATTTGTATCTGACATGAGGTAGACATCACTTACATAGTTTACAAAAATTATATAGATCAATGTAGTGGTTAAATTGTAATTCAGTGAGCCTTCCTCAAGGTTTTAGCCTAAGGATTTTCATTTGAGCAGTGAGCCTGAATGCATGTGCATTCATCATACTTTTTAATAAGTTTATACTTCTAACAAGGTATTTTATTATTATGGTTAATCAACCCCACCGTGGGTTTTCCCCTAGTAGGGTTTCCACAATTTATTCTTGTGTCAATTTGTGTCAATGATATTATGATTTGTGTATGCATGCATGTTTCACATTTCATTCAATCCGATTAGAATTAAGGATACTTGAGTTAATCAGAACAAAATTCATAGTTTGAGGGAGATCAAATATGACAACTTACAAAATGGACAGTCCTAGGTTTGAAGGAACAAACTACCCTATATGGAAAGGACAGATGATCACTCATCTAAGATGCATTGGAGAGGACTATTGGACCATCACAAATAAATCCTACACTCCTACTAGAGATCTATCTAAGGATACACTAGATGAGAAGAATCAGTTTGAGTATAACATCAGAGAAAAGGAAGCATTGCTAAGTGCTCTATTACATACATAATACACAAATGTAATGGAGTTGGAGAATGCACATCAAATTTGGACAAATTTAGAAACCCTACATGAAGGTGATGCATGTGTCAACAAAGATAAGTTACAAATCCTAAAAGGAAGGTATGAATCTCTTAAAATTTCTAAAGATGAGAACATCAAGTCTTATATTTTGAAGATAAATGAATTAGTTTGTAGCATTAGATGTGTTGGTGGTGTATTGGATGAAGGAAAAATTGTTTCAAAGGTACAAAGGTCTTTTCCCCCAGCTTACAAAAGAAAAGTAACAACTATTGAGGAAATTAGAATTGTTTCTATTGTGACAAGAGATACATTGGTAGGTAAGTTATCTAATTTTAAGATGAGTGAGTTTGGTAACTCTCTACCCAAAATTGAATCATCTTTTAAGGCTACTACATCAAGAAGAGACATGCATAGATCAGACCAAGGGGAGGGATCTACAAGAAGGGTATCAAAATATGAAAAGGAAATAAGAGGTCTTGAAGAAGAAGAAAGAGAGCTTCAAGAACTGGAAGCACTGGTGGCAAGGAGACTAATAAAAGGATCAGGTATGTACAAAGGAAAAATTCCTTTTAAATGATATTTTTGTAAGAAGATAGGAGATTATGCTTCTATATGTCTTGAAATATTTTCGAAGCACAAATCTTATAAGTGTAAAGATGAGAAAATGTATTATTATATCACTAATGTTGAAGGAATCACTAATGATGAATTAGATAATGTTAAGAGTTAACATGAACTGGTTTTGTTCAATTATAAAAAATGAACCTAAGAATACAGATATGATTTCAAGTGTTATTGTGAACAATCTTGTTAAATATGTCATGACTAATGTTTCTAATACTAGTGTGATCAAGGATGAAATCACAATTATTCAAGAAGATGGGTTAGTCCTAACTGATCAAAATGTCAAAGAAGACAAATTGACTATTTATAGTAGGTGCTCTCACTTTATGACTGGTAAGGAGAAAAAATCTATGGAATTTGAGATGCATGAAAGTAGTATTATCAAGAGGGAAGATAACTCTAAAGGTAAGAATTTTGCAAGTTATATTATTGCTAAAATTTCTACAAGAGATATTATGAGAAATGTTCATGATAACTATGTTATTGAGAATACCAAGTCTAGTGATATCTCTACTAGAAATATTTCTCTATGTAATTTTGTTGAAAAGGTTGACGTTGGGAATTCTATGAGTTGTGCTATTGAAGAAGAAAAGATCTCAGTCATTCAAAGGGATAAGGAAAATTATTGGATGATAGACAGTGGATGTTCACATCATATGACTATTGACATAAGAAAGTTTGTGAAATATGAAGAATACGATGGTGGAATTATTAGATGGGGTTACAACACTAAAGGAAGAATCAAGGAAAGAGGTAATTTTTCTTAGATAAAATGAATACAATAGGTAATTTTCTATATGTTATTTTTCTGGCTTACAATCTTCTCAGTGTTGGTTAATTAGTTGAAGAAGGATACACTCTACACTTCATTAATGAAGAGTGTAAGATTTTGAATAATTCTGGAAGTGAAGTTGGATCAAGATCAAAGAGAAAGAAAAATGTTTTCCATTTTAATAATAAAGGAGCAAATTATCGGGTCACACAATTTGAACAAATTCATACTAGATCATGCAAATGTAGAAAAGGAATCAGCCTCAACAAGGTACTACACCAACAATATTTGAATTAGATGGAGAGGATCTCCAAGGAAATTGTTGATGAAGATGATGAAAGAAATGGACAAGGGAGAATGATGGAGTCAAAAAAGGCAATGATACCAAGGTATGAAATATTAAATAAT
Source organism: Thuja plicata (assembly GCA_018584345.1). Classification (NCBI taxonomy): domain Eukaryota; kingdom Viridiplantae; phylum Streptophyta; class Pinopsida; order Cupressales; family Cupressaceae; genus Thuja; species Thuja plicata. The sequence goes on from MU223512.1 coordinate 421,341, forward strand.
TTAGAAGATAGTCACAAACCAGTTAATAATAGTAGAAGTCAGTCTGATTCTTGCAAAGATATATTAAATGAACAATGTGTCGATATACTTTTTGAAATGGAAACTTCTGATGAGAATCAAATCAAGAGTAGTGTAAAAGGGTCAATATTTAAAAAGGAAGGGTTAGTAGATGCAGAGATAACAGTAAATGCAAAGGGATAAGTGAACTGTGAAAATTTCAATGATCAAAATCAAAAGGATTTTTTATGCCAGACAACTTAAGGAAGATGAAATAAAAAGGTTAGGTGAAGGAAATATCAATTCACATTATCAAAGAACTATAGAAGATCATATTTTCTTGATTTTTGAGATTGAAGCAAGAGAAGTATGCAGGCTTGCATGGATGATCAATGGGTTAGAGTCATGGAAGAAGAGCTTTGAGCTACAAATTAGTATAAGGAGAAGCTAAAGATCTACTCAGCCAAGCTTGAAGCACTACTACTTTAGAGAAGATAAATAGATAACAATGGTATTGGATTAGAATGGGGAGAATGCTCCAAATCCAACCAAAACAAGTCCAAATTAGAGAGGAAGAAGAGAAATAGGACCAAGAGGAAGAACTTGGAAAATGATTTTGAAGATCAAAGGTTCGAGGGTAAGAATTTTGTCTATAATAAGCTTGGAGACAATGAGGTTGTCTATAGAAAAGGATATCTATGATTCAATTACAAAAGGAGTAAGATTGATACTACTCACAAAGGTAAAATCAAATGCTTTGCTTGCAAAAAATTTGGTCACATTGCTAGTCAATGCACTAAAAACAAGAAAGAAAAGGATGGACAAAAGAGTGTTCTACAAATTAGATACAACCTATCTGAACTTACTATTGATAATTGGAAAGGAAATAATGTGAAAAAATGTGACACTAAGGGAGAAGAGAAGAACCCGCAGAAGGATGGTCAGAGTAGGAAGAGAAAAGAAGAAGACAAGGTAAACAAGCATCTTCAAAGGAATATGAATAGAACACAAAAAGAAAAGGAAAAGAGAGACAAGGAATAGAAGCATAAGAATAGGACAAGAAGAAAGAAGAATAAGGTTACAAAAGATATGGGATCTAATTTGGTAAGATCCAGAGGAAAGTAAAGAGAACTTGCTCCTCCTATTCTAAAATAAGATGGAGAAGGATGCATCATTCCAAAAGAGATTCATGAAGATATCATTAAAGTTGGATTTATGTATGGAGGCTACTACTCAGGGGGAGTAATATGCACAATGAGGAAAAATTATCTATTATGAAGTTGAGTATTTTCATGGAGCTACAAGGAAGTACTAGAATCAGTAAGTTAAATGTTTGATCAGTGTATGGATGTCTCAAAGGTGTGTATGTACAAGAAATGAAGATGAGGTTGACTAAGTAGTAGAAGAAGAAAAGGAAAAGGAAGCAGACATTGATACGACAAAGATAGTACATTATAAGAATTGTTGATACACCTTTTTCATTGATGTCAAAGGGGGAGAGACAAAAATATGAAAAAATATGAGGTATGAAGTGAAAGTGCAAAAGAAAAGAATAGATGAAGGCAACAAAGTATCAGAAGAAACATCATAGGAGAAGATTAAGAAGGAATTTGATCAGATGAGAGATGCAAATTTATGTATACTTGCACATAAGAAAGAAGTCATCTAAGATGTGTGGTGTGTATATAAGGGGGAGAAGTTGATAAAGAGAAGAGTATGTAATCTGATTGGAACCAAGATGAGAATGATCCCAAGGGGAGAAGAATCAAATCAGATAAGTTCTATTAGAGAGAATCTGAAAGATAATGTTGAATATTGTAGGTGGTACTGTTGATTATCTTTCTAGGAGTGATACTATTGGTTTATAATTATATTACTTACTTTTCAAATCACATGTTGTCATCAATGCCAAAGGGGGGATTGTTAGCATATTGGAACATTTAGATGATGGTTGTGTTGGTATTGATGTCATCATAGCAGAAGGATTGATCAAAGGAAGTAATAAGAAGAGTTATTTTCTTGTTGCTAACTTAACTATTGCCAGTTAGCCAGTGGAACAAAATGTTAAAAGGTGCGATGAGAAGAAGATATTGCAAAGATGAAGTCATGCAGGTAAAGTAAGCATGATCAAGATGTTTACTATGTTCACCCAAACCTACAAAATCTTTCCTGATGATTTGGACACATAGCCATGTTACAGAAGGTGACTGACAGACATGGTGACAAACTGTGTTAACAGGAAGACAAAAAGAGGTTCGGTGTGCACAATGAAGTTATAATTTCATGGAGAAAAACTAGGAGTGTGTTGGAAACACACTTAGGTGTCTTCAAATTAGAGGGTTTGTACTTCATAGGTCTTTAATGCATAATATTATTGGCACGATGACTTGTTGATAGTTTTCTTCAAGTTTGGTGGAAAAGAGTTACAAAATCCAATGGTTGTGGTGGATTTGAATGTTTGAGTGTTTTTTATGATTCTATAGGATTTTATTGAAGTATGTACTTGATGAATTGGCAATACACATGGATAAAAGGATTAGATTGGTGGCATTTTTGGTCTATAATAATATTTTTATTATTATTCATGTTCTTGGCTGACTTAGTTGGTAAATCATGTTGCACAAGTGCTAAATCATGGAATCTAGGAGATCTTTATGATCTCAAGGTGGTGGTTATAGATTTTGGATATGATTTGGTAGTCAAAGATGGATTTGAATCAAGAGATTTGGCTCATTGATTGAAGAGATGGTGAATTAGGTTTTGTCAACCTAGTTCTTGGTATAAAATGATGAATTAGGGAAAATTCAAGGTGTGGATCATGGATGTGAATGCTAGAGGTGGATAGAAAAGGGAGATATTTATTAATTGGTGATTATAAGTGTTTCAAAAAGGGGTTGAACAGAGATCTTCATTGTGCTACATTGGAGTTGTATCAGAGATGAGGTAGATGTCACTTACACAGTTCACAAAAAGTATATAGATTATTGTAGTGAATAGATTATAAGACAGTGAGCCTTCCTTAGGGTTGTAGCCTGAGGCTTTTCAATTGAGCAGTGATATCTAGGAAGTGATCCAGAATGCATGTGCATTCCCCATACTTTGTAATAAGTTTATACTTCTAACAAGGTATTTTCTTATTATGGGTAATCAGCCCCACTGTGCTTTTTCCCCTAACAGGGTTTCTATGATAAAAATCTTAGGTCTATTTGTATGGATGATATTCTAATTTGTGTATGCATACATGTTTCATATTTCATTCAATCAAATTAGAATTAAGGGTACTTGAGTTAAAGGGTTTTGAGAACTAAGGGCTTGTGGTTTGAGCTCTTAGAAACAACTAATTCACCCCCCTCCTAGTTGCTAATTGTCATATTATCTATAGATATCAAGTCTTGGATGAGTTAAGTATAGTAGTCCACCAACCATTGATCTATATATTGAATGATTAACCTTAGGGGACTCATCGTCTCTTGATAGCTTTCATCTTGTCACCATAGGTGTTCCCACATGTTTTTAGTTATCCAAACCAGACTTTCTTTGCAATTCCCTCACATACATAGCTTGAGTCATGAAAATTCCTTTGTCATATTGAGTAATTTGCAGGCCTAGAAAGAATTTCATTTCTCCTATCATGGGCATTTCAAACATATTTTTCATTTCTAATACAAACTCTTTACTCAACTTATCATCTCCAAAAAATATAATGTTATAAAGAAAGACTTCTACAATAAGAATTTTATCATTAAAGATTTTAAAATATAGATTACTATCTACAATAATTTTTTCTGAATCTGAGCTTGAGAAAATACTTTCCCAATCTAGAGTAACAAGCTCTAGAGGCTTGCTTTAGCCCATACACTTCTTTATTCAATAAACACACCATATCAGGTTCTTTTCTCAGAGTAAATACATCAGGATTCTCTATGTATACCTCTTCTTCTAACTCACTATTTAAGGAAACTGACTGAACATCCATCTGATACACTCTAAAGTTCTTATGGACTACATAAGCTAGAAATAATCTAACTGTTTATAACCTTTTTTCTGGTGCAAATGTTTCTTCATAATCGATCCCTTCCATTTGAGAGTAACCTTTGCACACCCACATTTATTTATTCCTCACAACTTCTCCTTCTTCATTTATCTTATTTATGAATACCAATTTAGTATCGATAACATTCTTGTCTTTAGGTCTTGGAACAAGAACCCATTTGTCATTTTTCTCAATCTGTGATAACTCTTCCTTCATTCCTTCAACCCAATGATCATCTCTATAGGATTTTGTTACATCCTTGGGTTCATTGTGTGACATCAAGCATATAAGATCTTGCATAAATATTCTTCTTTTCTGGACTCCTTTGTTCCTGTCACCAATGATTTGACCTTCATTATGGTTCAGTCTTACATACCTTGGAATTTTCTTCCTTGTCTCTGGTTTTTGGAGTCCTTCTTCTCCACTTGTGTAGGCTTCATCTTCTAAATTTGTTATGATACTTGGACTAACATTCTGCACTTTCTGATATTGTGTCTGATCACTACTAACCCTTTGATGTTCATATTCACTAGGTCTTGTCAAATTTTGAATACTTTCATCCACCTTAATATTTATGCTTTCTATTAACTTCTTCATCCTTTTGTAATAATATTTATATGCTCTAATTTTGGTAGAATATCTAAGGAATATACCTTCATCACTCCTTGCATCAAACTTTCCTATATCTTCATCTCTCTATGTAACATTTACTACCAAAATTTATGAAGTACTTAATAATAGGCACATGACCAAACCAAAGTTCCTAAGGTGTGTTACTAGTTCCATCTCTGATCTGCATTCGGTTAAGAGTGTACACTGCATTACTCACAAGCTCTCTCCAAAACATCTACGAAACATTCCTCTCTAGCATCAGGGTCATACCAGTCTCTATAATTGATCTATTCTTTTTCTCTGCTACACCTTTCTATTGTGGATTCCTAGGAGAAGATAAATGTCTCTTGATTCCATCCATCTTACAAAAAGTGTTGAAGTCATTTGATGTAAACTCTCCACCTCTGTCTGATCTCAACTTGTTCAATTTCAAACTAGTCTCATTCTACACCTTTGACATGAAGGCCTTAAACTTACCAAAAACTTATGACTTATGCTTCAAGAAGGTCACCCATACCATCTTTGAATAATTATCAATCAGTAGCATAAAATATTTGTCTCCTTTTAAGCTTCTAATCTTTTTAGGTCCACACAAATCAATATGAACAAAAGAAATCCATTTGAATTCTCTTTCTTAGAGTGAAAAATATCTCCTATTTTCTTACCCAATTGACATTCCTTTCAAAAACTATTAGCATACTTCTTCATCTTAGGAAAATCTCTAGCAGAAAAATTAGAACTTATAGAAACAACATTGTCAAAGTTCACATGATACAACCTCTTTTTCCATAACCATCTTTCATCTATTTGAGAAATCAAACAATTATTTCAACCACTCTTCAAAATAAATTTTTTACATTTTGTCTTGGATCTAGTATAAATATCCCTTCCATAATTATTTAAGATCTCACACATGTCATTTTTAAAATGAAAGCCATAGCCTTTATCCATTAACTGACTGACACTGAGAAGATTATGTTTCAAACCTTCTACATATAGTACATCATTAGTATTATTTTTACCATCCAAAGTAATAAAACCTCTACCTTTGATCTTACCACTAGAGTTGTAGCCCCATTTCAGTTTTCCACCATCGTACTTATCATAGCTTATGAATTTTCTCTTGTCACCAGTCATATGACGAGAGCATCTTCTACCAATCACCCACTTATCTTATTTGACAACTTGAGATGATAAATATTTATCATCAACAACATCATTAGTGGCAATGGAAGGCATATAATCCTCAAATCTAGAATCATATGCTAACCAAATGATGGTAATGATGATGAAGACCAAGTTCAGAGGAACACAAACAAGTAGAATGGTTAGATCAATTATTATTTTGTCATTGATGTCAAGTAATTGATTTTTTGGGTTATATTAAGTTTCCATATTATTCTGAGAGGAACTTAATTGGGAAGATGATAAATATTAGACAATGATAAGGTAATATTGGTATAATTGTTTTGTACTTAACATTTGATGTTGTTAAGTCGGTATAGCAAGAAAGGTCAAGTTGGTAAAGGGAACAAGCCTAGTTACCAAGCAGTCAAAATTCTGTTGGTAAAGTAAAGTGTTATTCGGTCGAGCAAAGAAGAGTCAATCACCAAGCGAATTTGATAATAGAGAAGAGGTTAGTTACTAAGAAATGTTGGTAACTAAAAGAAGTCAAACACCGAGTGAAAAAATTCACCGAGCGTGGAACAAAGTTTGAATTTGAGGATCAGAATGCATATAATGTGAAGGCACATAGATATAGAAGATGCTAAGGATGAAGAAAAATTTTGTTGCAAAGATCTATGGTCAAAATAATTCAAGTTCAAATATGAGATGTAGATTAACTAAAAAATAGAAGTTGTGAGTTCCAAGAATAATGAAAGTCTCCAGGTAAAAGTTAACCGCTTAACCGAGTTGCAAATACATAAAATCAGTTCAAAATGATGATCTGACAACTGAGAGAAAATATAGGAAAACCTAATCAAGGAGATTAAGAGGCAAAATTGAGACCTATATATTGATGAGCTTGTATGTTTATAAGAGAGATGCTAACAAATTAAAGAGCTATAGAGTTGAAGTGTGGTTAAACTACTGAGTGAAGTAGAGAAGAGAAAAGTGGTGAGGATCAACTCCAGAGAAGAGACTGATGAGTTGTTGATGCCAGTAAAGATAGAGAGTGCACAAGGGATCTGATCAATCAAAGAGGTAGTTGCAAATATATAGATGAAATCATTACACTATTTCATTTTAACCTTTGTAATAGAAAATATCTTAACCGAGTGGATCTAATAACTCCTTCTATAAATCCTTGAGAAAGGTAACATTCTAGGATGAATGTTTAAGCCCTTTGACCAGGCCACTCCTAATAGGGTGAAGAGCTTAAAAGAACTAAGCTAAATTCCCTAACAGGGTCACATCTAATCAATGTGCATTGTAATCTTTAACAGGATTGACTCTTAACTGAGCAATACTTTAGAAGAGTATTTCTTTTTGTGGGTGACTATTGTGTGCTAAAATGTTGACACACTTCTATGAATCATTCCATCCAAGGTTGCTCAAGAATGAGGCCTCAAATATCAATCCATATCTCTCTAGTAATGGAGTGCAAAGGTGTGAAATGGAGGCCCTCAGATTGACCTAGTTAGTGCCTATGCAAGTACACCGTGAAATGAGAGATTCAAATGCATGAAAAATGAGATCTACGCTATATGATAACAATGCATAAAAGGAAATTAATCTAAATGATAACAATGCATGATTAATCTATGAAAGGAAATACAAATGCAAGTTTAATCTATGAAAATAAACATGAATCTAATCTACATGAATAGCCATAGATGTAAGAAGAAGAAGACAAGAAGAGAGAAGTTGCAATATCCAAGCTTGAATGCTCAAATCCTCCTCCAAAATTTCTCTCCAAACCTACAACATAACAATACTATGAAAACCTAATATGAAAATGAGGAGAGACTTCAATTAAAAAGAAAAGTGAACGGTTAAGATTAAGAGGCAAAAAGAATTGATCAATGGTTGAGATTAAGAGGCAAAAACCCACCACTTAGGAAGATGTGATGAAAAAATGATTTTTATTTAATTTATTGCCTTTTTCAACAAACAAAGTGCTTTAAGTGGGGATTTTTATTTATTTAATTAAAAGAGGGGTTTTCTTTCAATTAAATAAATTAGAAGAATTTTATTTAATCAAATGGGGAAATTGAATTTAATTAAATAAGAGGAATTTTATTTAATTAAAAGGGATAAATTTACTTTAATTAAATAAGATACATGTTATTCAATTAAAAGGGAGATTAAATCTTTTAATTAAATAAGATAAATTTTATTTAATTAAAAGAGAGATAAAAATGATCAACCTTAGGAAATATTGAAATAATTGAGTTAATTACAATTTGATCAAGGAAATTGATTTGAATTGAAAAATGTTCCAAAGCATTGATTCAGAAAATTGATAAATTAATAAAATGATAAATGGGGCCCAAACTCTAGGCGACCATTTTAGCATGCATACATTTGCCCCTCTTTGACTAATGTGTGGTTGACTCGGGAAAACATGTAGTCAAATAATGCAGTTGAAGTGTGAGGTTGATTTGGGATAACAAAACAACAGAGACATCAACACCGTTGTTTGTAAGTAATTGACATCGGAACAAAAAATAAGCTGATTGCGAAATAAGACAAGGTCAACACCATTGTTTGTAAGTAATTGACATGTCTGAGATAAGAATGTCAAGCAAGTTTGATATGATTGATAAAGATGAATCAAGGATTGAAGTTTGATAGGTACTGCCCCCTTGTGATCGAAATCGAAATGAGATAGAGAAGAAACAAAAAATTGATAAAGAAGAAGAAAAATAAGAAGAAGAAGAAGAAGAAGAAGAAGAAGTGGGGTGAAAGAGAATGGAAGATAGAAGTTTGGAAGAGGTGGAAATAAATGGAGAGAAGAAAGAGATTTTGCCTCAAGAAAGAGAATGCCCCAAAATTATTCAATTGTTTAAGATAGAAAATTTTGATTGAGATCATGAAAGAAGATAAGGAAATGAAGATCAGAACGTGATCACAGTTGATTAAAAGTCCACAAGAAAGATGAAGGAAACCCCCTCAAACTCATAATGTAGCCTAAAAATGCAAACTAACATGAAATCTAACAATGCATGCTACATGAAAATGCAAAGGTGTACTTGCAATAGAGCAACTAAAACATAGGACTTTGTGTTCACCATTCATAAGAGAATGTTAAGGAATTTATTTTCATCATTGGGCCATTATTAACGGATATCAGAAAGTCACACAATTATCACTAGTCACAAGCACAACTATGAAGATATGAATGTGATTTATATCAGATTGGAATGTGGAAAGACTCTAACATAAGCATCAAAGACATAAAGGTCAAGATGACAATGATGTTAGCTTACCCAATTTAATATAGCAAAACCACACTCGCATCAAGGCATAGAGGCCAGGATGACCAGCAAAATGGTTGTGCAAAAACATTGAAGCATAAAGCAGGAAGCAAAATAAAAACACGCCCCCATGCCCCAAGTCCTCTAGCTATGAATCACGGAGAGACTTATTAGACAAGGACAATAAAAAAAATCAATAACAGTCAGCACACAAAGAAAATATCATGACATAGCTCAAGCATTTAAGTGTTGCGTTTAAAAATTTAAGTGTGTTAACTGATACTGAGTCTCAAGGATAAGGATTGAATGCTTGCAAGCAGGTAAGACAACATGACAAAATGAGGTAAGACCAAACCGATAAGTGTTGAAAAACACTCGATGTCAAGGGTTGTATTGAAAAATACAGTTGGGGTGGTATTGAAAAACACCATTTGTGAGGCGTCCTAAAGACTAACACATCCAAGAGACCAAAGCTAACACAGTTATGCCCCCAGACAAAGACAAAGACCAAATCCAAACCAAGGCAACAAGGACAAGGCATGATAGAGAGAGGCTAAGGGTCAAGGACACGTGCTAAGAAACAGGGGTGCAAAGTCCTCAAGTAGCACCTGTTTCCAGGTTTTCACCACTTGGATTTTATTACAACATTTTTCTCTTTCATTTTTTTAATTTTTTCTTCTTTTTTTTTTCAAGACTTTTAATAATTTTTTTGAAATTTTGCTACCAAGGCGCCTGTTTCCAGGTTTTCACCAAGGTACTTTTTCTATTTTTTTTGAATTTTTTGAATCTTTTTGATTTTTTTGGAATATATAATTTTTTTTGGAGATACATCAAAGTGCCTATTGCTAGGTTTTCACTAAGATGATCATTTTTTCAGGATATTTTCTGATTTTTAGAATTTCTTGATAATATATCCTTTTTTTTGGATTTTTTTAGGATCAATAATTATGTACAAAGAGGATGCCCCCAGACCGAATGGGCATCATGGATAGAACTTCTTCGGGTGCAAGAAATTGATAGGATCATGGAGCTGTTCTCCCTTTTTTGTAGATAGTAAATAAGCACCTATCCCAAAAGCTGCTATAATAATGTAAGGTCCAATCCTATTAGGTTCAAATTTACCCTTTTGATCTCTATGCTTTTGATTCTTAGGATTTTCACGTAGGACAAGATCTCCCACTTGGAATTATCTAGGGCAAACCTTTTTGTTGAAGGCTTTGGACATACGCTTTTGATAGACCCTCATATGGTCAAATGATGCTTGACATTTTTCATCTAGAAGTTCTAACTCTTGAAGTCTCATGGCGCGGTAGTCTTCATCTGTAACTAGACCATGGAGAGAAACTCAAAGTGAAGGAATCTCAACCTCCAAAGGTAACACTTCTTCATCACCATATGCAAGGGAAAAATGAGTAGCCCCAGTAGGAGTACACATACTCGTTCTATAGGCCCACAAAGCTAGGTTTATCTCTAAATGCCAATCTCTACCATTCTTACACACCGTTTTATGCAAAATGTTAAGAATGGCCTTGTTTTATGCCTCTGCTTGACCATTTACTTGTGGAAAGTAAATGGAGGACCAATGTTGTTTAATCTTGAATTTCTTGCAGAGTTGTTTAAGGTCCTTATTTTTAAACTAGCCTCCGTTGTCAGTGATAATCTCAGAAGGTACTCCATATCAACAAATAATATGGTTTAGAATGAATAGAGAAACTGTCTTGCGAGAGGCAACATAAAGTGGGACAACTTCTAGTCATATAAGGAATAAGCTCCCTACCTGGAGCATGTATTAGGTTACCATGTTTTTGACACTTTTCATATGTCTTTGCAAAAGCTACTACATCAATCTGCATAATGGGCCAATAGTACCCCACCCTAAGTAACCTTCAGGCCATGGAAAGACCATTGGAGTGTCCCCCACAGATGCCCTCATGAATTTCAACTAACACTTGATCAGATTCTTCCTTTTCTAAGCATCTAAGAAGTGTTCCATTGAGACCCCTCCTATACAAATCACCAGCAATAAGGGAATGGCGAGAGGCGTTTTGAGTAAGATTTCAGCGTTCAGAACGGTTAAAGGTTTCAGGTATAATGTCATCATGAAGATATGAGTAAATGGAACCATAATGGGATGATTGATGACCAACAAGGGTACAAATGATATGGCTTTCTTGGGAGTCAAAGATAGGGTGATGTAGCTCTTCCACGAGGAATTCAAATCTTGATTCATGTTGTTCTAACAGAAGAAGTGAAGCAAGTGTAGCCATAGCATCAAATGCTTTGTTTTCTGCTCTAGGGATTTGCTGAAATGTGACAAATGTGAAGTATCTCTTCAAGGAATCAACCATTTTCATGTCAGGTACCATTTTCTCATGTTTGGTTTGATATTCAACATTAACTTGGTTGATTATCAGCTATGAATCCCCATAGATGTGTAACTCTGTGATTCTCTATTCTATGGCTATCTTAAGTCCATTTGTTAAAGCTTCATACTCAGCAATGTTGTTTGTACATGGGAACAATAATTTGTAAGACTTAGGAAGTGTGTACCCATGAGGAGAAACAAACAACACACCAACTCCTAAACCATTTTGCATAAAAGATCCATAAAAGCACATCTTCCAAGCTCTTTCAGTCATATACATAAGATGTTCATCTGGGAAGTCAACTTGAATAGGTACATCATCTTGTAATGGGAAATCAGCCAATTGATCTGCTATAGCTTTTCCTTTGATTGCCTTATGCTCAATGTACTCTATATAAAACTCTGAAAGTATTATCACCCATTTAGCCACTCTACCTATGAGAGCAACCTTACTTAGCAAGTTTTTGAGTGGATGTATTTTGGCTATGAGGTGTATAGTATACGCAAGCATGTAATGTCGTAACTTTTGGGAAGAAAACACAACAACAAGGCAAGCTTTCTTAATGATAGTGTAATTAACCTCATATGAAACAAGAGTACGACTAATCTAGTATATTTCTCTTTCTTTCCCATTTTCATCAAGTTGAGCTAGTAATGCCCCCAAGGAAGATTATGTTGCTGAAATGTATAAAATAAGAGGTTTCCCTGGGAAACGAGGCATTAAAATAAGAGGATTGGCCAAGTACATCTTAATTTGATCTATGCTCTTTTGACAATCCTCATTCCAAATAGATTTGACTCCTTTATGAAATTTCTTATTGAAGGGTTGAGCTCTATCTACCAGTTGTGAAATGAATCTCCTTATAGATTGAAGATGTCCCTAAAGACTCCTCATTTGACTAATGTTTTTAGGAGGTGGCATATCTATGATTGCTTGGACTTTTTGAGGGTCAACCTTGATTCCTTTTGCTGAAATGATGAATCCAAGTAGTTTTCCAGAGGTGACTCCAAATGCACACTTTTCAGGATTTAGCCTTACTTGAAATTGTTCCATGCGATCTAGAATTACTTCCAAATCATTTAAGTGTGTATCTCTTTGTTTAGATTTGGCCAAGGTGTCATCCACACAATCTTCCATATTCTTATGCATCATGTCATGAAAAATAGTTGTCATAGCTCTTTGATAGGTAGCTCCTGCATTTTTTAATCCAAAAGGCATAACGATCCAACAATAGGTACCCCATGCACAAGTGAATGCAGTCATTTCTTGATCTTCAAGAGTTATCTTAATTTGATTGTATCCAGAAAAACCATCCATCAAAGAATAAATCTCATAATCCGCAGTCATATCCACTATCATGTCTATATTGGGGAGTGGAAAGTCATCCTTTTGGCATGCTCTATTGAGATCTCTAAAATTTATGAAAACTCAAATGGATTTTTCATGTTTTGAAACTGGTACAATGTTTGATATACATTTAGTATAAGCAATAGGTCTTATAAATATGGCACTAAGGAGTTTCTCCAATTCAGCTTTGGCTAGAAGAGCTATGTGGGGATGCATCTTTCTCAATTTCTGTTTAACTGGTTTGACATTTGGAGCTATATATAAGTGATGCATAATAAGATTTATGTCCAATCCCAACATATCTGAATAACTCCATGCAAAATTGATTTTCTTGCTCTGTAAGAACTTAGTGTAAGCTTCTTTTTCTGTCGGTGACAAGGACTCAGCCAAGTGAACTATTTGTGGAGCCTCATTTGTACCCAAATGAACTTCTTGTATTGGCTCAATAAGCACTGAAGATCGATCTTGAAAATAACTGGGGAGATAATAAAGTACCTCATCCTTAGGCACCTTAGAGAGGTTTTCACCCTTGGTACGTCATTTCTTTTTACTTTTTTTGGTTCTGACACTGCCACACAATGGTTTTCACCATCAGAACACCTATTCATTTTATTTTCTTTTCTCTTTATCTTGTGATTAAGGTACTTGATGTCTAGTTCTATCATACTGGTAGCTAGTTCATTGGTGGAAGAGACTACGGGTTAAATGGCATTTAGATAACAAGCTATCTCATAATTATTTTGGAATGTTAAAAGCTCAGGTTCTTGATAGCATTGGGACCGATCAATAAGGTCAAGATGAACAAGAGATAAGGCAATGGTTGGTTCAAGGTTATAAATATGAATGATATTATTGCTGGTGATCAAAGAGTCAGAGTCCATCAAGTATCCCTCGAAGATACTCAAATTAGGATTCATCCTAACAAGCGCAGAATCATCCACTAAGGCAACACGTAGGTTCAAAAACTCTAATCCTACGCATGACTCATTGGCTAACTCAGATTGAGAACTATAAATGTGTACAACATCAACATCTCTATCAATTGTAGAGGGTTTTGAAAAAGAGTCCCATTAATACTCATTAGAACTTGTATCTGAACTGCGACCAGGATGCTTACACCATGAAGGTTTTGGACATCGTGATGTAGAAGGTTTATCTTTGTCAAAAGTATCATATTCTCTTTCCATTAAATGAGAAAGATTATTTCTTTAACGCTGTCTCAAAGGATCCTCTATATCTGATTCTTGATCTAAAGTTGCAACTGATGCATGGGCGGTTGAAATATTTGAATCTCCCCAAAGAGAGGATTAGTATGCTTGTTGCAATTTTCAAATCCTAGGCCAACTAGTTTCTTAGACTTGCGTCCAAATTTAGCATGATCAAGAGGTTCAGATCTAGCATCCAAATTGTGATTAAGAGGGCCATACCCAGGATAGCCCATATTCTTGAAAAAAGTATATCCCTTCCATAAGTCTTAGGAGAGGGAGAGAAGTTCTCATTGTGCTTATACTTTTCTTCTCTATAGATCCAGTCTTTAACAAATGTTTCCTCTTTCTCATTTTGAATAGGCGCTGATGATTCTACAAATTTTCCAAATAATGTCATAGTTGAAGAGGAAGGCTTCATCTCTTTTGAAGGCTTACCATAAGACCGAGGTGAGACTGGAAATGTTGTGAGGGAGTTGAGTTGATACCCCCCCATACCAAGGTCTATTGATTTAAACTTATCTTTACATTCAACCAAAGTAGCATCAAAATATTTTGCTTCTCTATTGACGAGAACATGAGCCCCTGCTTAAATTGAATTAACAGATAAAGTGTTATCCCCAGGTGTACAAATCTCTATGCCATTGTTTAGGAACTTAACACATTGATGGTAGGTAGATGACACTGCTTGCATATCATGAATCCATGGCCTATCAAGTAAGATATTATATGCAAGGGGTCTAGCATCAACTATTTGAAAAAATATATCCTTTTGAACAGGGCCAATCCTAACAGGAAGGATGACCAACCCCTTGGAACTTCTTTCTGCCTCATCATAGGCTTTGATAGTATTCCTTTTTCTATTATCTATAACCTCTTCAGAATAACCCAATTCTTTCAAAAGACTAAAAGAACAAATATTAAGCCTAGCACCCCCATCTATCAACATGTGCCTAACATGGGTTCTATGTATCATGACCTCAATATGAAGGGCAAGATTGTGTGGATGGCTCAAAGCTTTATCAACATCTTCAGAAAATGTAAGGTAATGAGGGCTAGCAACGTGATTAACCATATTCTAGAATTGATCAATATCTAAGTTGTTGGGGACATTTTTCATACGCAAAGAATCCTCAAGGATTTTTTTATCTCTAGGAGACAACTCTAAAATCTCAAAGATAGAAATCTGAGTGGGTGTTCTTTGTAACTAATCAACAAGATTGTAGTTCAATTTAGGATTGACAACTAGCTTCAAGGTAACAGGTTTAGACGCCACTTGCTTAGGTTTACTGGATTGACTGGAATTGGGTCCTTTAATGACAATAAGACCTTGACTTCGGGTAACAACATTAAGGGCTTGAGATGACCTTCTAGAGTTGGGACCCCTCAGAACCACAATAGGTTCTCTATCAAAAATAGGAGGAGGTTCATCATCCAGATCATAACCATAAGGATCTCTTCAACTCATCATGTTAACATTTTCCTCCACAAATTCAAGCATGTTGATGGTATTCTTTGCATCTATATAAGTATAGTTGATCTCAGCTTTGTCATTCTTAACTTTAGAGGTTTCCCCCTTTTCATATTTGGGCAAAGGTTCCTTGAATGCCTTATGATCGGCATTGGTTTTCAATCCATCTACTGTAAGTTTTCCATTCTCAATGAGATCTTGAACGAGATGCCTGAGTCTCCCACAATTTTCAACATTATGTCTAATACCATTATGAAATATGCAAAAGTCATCCACTTTCCACCACCATGGTTTCTCTTTAGGTATATGAAAATGTGCTACATCTAGAGGATGTGCCAGATTTCTATCAATAAATTTTTGTAAAATTTCCCCATATGTCTCACCAAGTTTTGTAAATTGACATTTTTCACTCTTAGGCTTACCTTGGTAACTTGGCTTACTTTGTTGTTGAGTGGGTCCATTGAGCTTGGCAGCTTGAATAGTACTAGATAAGTGTGACATAGGTTGATCTTTATGTTGGGAGGAATCCAAAAATCCATCATTAACCACTTGTTTGTTCTTATTCCAATATTGGTTCTTCCCCTTATCTATGTTAGAATTGTTGTTGTTTTGACCATTGTTGTTTTTATTTCCATGTTTAGTCAAAATTCCTTGTTCTCTCAAAACATCCTCAATTCAGCATGCAGTCTCAACCATGGTGTCAAATGAATCAAAAACCACTTTCTTAACTTCATATTACAACTCGGGGACCAAATTTCTAATAAGAATGTCAATCTTTTCATTATCAGGAATAGTTCCGGAATAACAAGAGCGCTTTTGTCTCCATCTTTGCAAGAAGGTAACAAAGGACTCTCCTTGATTCTGCTTTAAGTTACATAAGTCCAACAAAGTGATAGATCTTGAAATATTGTATGCAAAGTGTTGAACAAATCTTTGAACAAGCTC
>MU223512.1:455838-482499 GCA_018584345.1 Thuja plicata
AAGAGGTGAGCTTGGTCTTGAATGTTGAAACAAGTTGTTGGTATAAGTTGCATTGATGTGAGCATCATGAAGCTCATCTCCTTGTTCCTCATGTTGGGATATCTCATCATCATAAACATGTCTCTTATCTTTCTCTTTCTAAGCCCTTTAATGTGCATCCAAGTATCTCATTGAAATAAGGGCTGAGGTTGGTCTACTATTGTGAGAGGAACCACTAAAGGAAAGAGCATGTCCACTCCTTGCAAACAAATCCTCATAACATTTATCCATGGCTTCTCTCTCCCTCCATGTCATTGTGTAACTCATATCCATAGAAGAGTGAGAAGATGCTAAGGGGATACCCAACTCACTAAGGTGACTCTTGGAATCAAACCAAAATTTGGAGGTATTCCTAGGTGATTGATCAAATATTGGTCCTTTTTCCTTATGTCTTTGGCGAGTTTGTACTAAGGGTAATTGGTTAAAAACCACTTGAGGTCATTTTCCTAAATTTACTTGATATCTTGTTGTAACTGGCATGAAAGAAAAGGTACTAGTTGATAGGATTACCCTAAGAAACATTGGTACCAAACTAGGATATAAAAGGAATTAACTTGTCCAAAAAGAGGTGATAAGATAGAAAATTGCAAATAGGGATAAGCCAACACTACCACAGAGGTGCCCAATAAATTTGGGTGAATACCCTAGCACATATGGATCAGGAGGTTGGTCTTACCCAAATTATATAAATTGAGATTGAAATTGTATGAAAGTGGATGGACAAGAGACTACCAAAACTCTCCAGGTGTGTTATCAAAGAATCTAAAAGTTTATCTTTTCAACAAGGACAGTTTCTAGCTCACCAAGTGCCAAGCAAGGTCACTTGTGAAATCAAAGATTTCTAATTCAAGAGGTGAAAATGCAAGAATCCAAAGCTAAACAAGCTTCTAACAACAGGGTGAGTAATCCAATCTGACCCGGATCAACCTTGAAAATTGAAAATGATGGGACAACATGATAAAACGGGCTCAAAAATGACAACAATAGTTCACTGACAGGAAGTTTCATGCGAGGAAACGTTGTCTCGCGCGAGGATTTGTAGAATCACATGAGGAAATGCATAGAGTGGCGCGATAAAACAACAAACTGGTGAAAACAAGAAATAGCAACTGGTGTCAAGTTTCGTGTAATATTTCCCAGATAGTTGCACGAGAAAGTGCAACATACGGCCCAAAGAAATAGTTTTATCATGCGAGGAAAGGATAAAAAAGTCAGATTTCATTCATTTTAATCGTCTAACTAGATGCATTAACAGATTTTATCATGAATCAAGCACGTAAGACAACAATGAGGGAGTTCAAGCAATCAATGTCTTCAAACAATGAGCAAGGGACAAAGCAACCTTGCACATGAACATAGATAGTGTCATAGTAATTCTACTCCATAAGAATGCTACTTGTGTATGTTCTCAAATGTTTTCCAATCATGCACATAGTCCTAGAGAATAAAAATTTGGTTGCACTATGGTTCGTAGTAATGACTTGAATCTGTAACTTTTCAATTTCAAGTGTGTGAAATCCAATCCTGGCGCATCGAGGTTTTGACATATATTTCTAAGAATTTAGTTAATTAGGAGCTGCTAAGGAGATCTGACAACCCACAAGAAACTAGACCCATGGAGATTTCTTCCACAAGGACATTTATATCGCAGCTGTCACTACCATGGAAAAAATGGCTATTACCACTTGAGGTTTTTTCCACGTGGTTGACCCAATAAAGGGAATTTCCACTATGGTTAACCCTCTCTTACAAGGAAGACTGAAAATATGGATCACATGGGGACTTAGTTTGGATTCAAGGGTTCCAAGTTTCTATTTTTCCCAAAAGGGAAAAGAGAATAATCCTCTAGCCTCTTCACCTCACCAAAACATAGAAAACATGATTCATTGACCCACTAATTTGAAATCACCTCATTCAAGACTCACACAACAACAAATACCACCAATCTTCCAAAGAGAGAAAGTATTGCCAAAAGTTGAAGTCCAAACCACGTTGACCAATGAGATGAAAACAAAATCCTTCCCTACCTACAAGGGGATCTATCGTCAAGAAGAGATTCACATGTAAAAAAAGAAAATGAAGCCCACTCTCTCTAGAACACCACAAATAGTGTTCATAGGGCCTAATTACTATGTGAAACATATATGCAAGAAAGCAAATCTAGGTCCATTTTTAGAGCACAAATTGGAAATGTGATTTATGAAAGCAAGAAACACTCTAGCTAGACACATGAGATATTCATTTTAATTCCCAAAATTCAAATGTTGTAGAGATTAAAAAAATACCTCAAATCCAATGCAACGAGAATCATTTTGATGTTTATCTAAGCAAGTCCAAATTAGTAACATAATAACAACAACAAATCACAAACCACTAGAAACCACAAACATTAGTGGTTAGCACGAAAAATTAGAGATATATCAATATAGCAATGAAAAACATATCTCTGGTGTGAAATCTCACGCAAAGATTGAAAAATAGCTACGCGAAGATTCATAGATAGCCGCGTGAAGATTAGCAGAATCTCGCGTGAAGATTCATAGATAGCCACATGAAGATTCACAGAATCTCATGCGAAGAAACACATAGACATAAAAAAATACAGAAAACAGTAAAACAAACTAGATTACAGCCTGGTGTTCAATGTTGCGCGAAGATTCGCACAGAGTCACGTGAAGATTCACACAGAACCACATGACAAAACACAAAATCCAACAAAATTTCGCTTGCAGACCTACAAAATGTCACGTGAAATTTCCCTGCAGACAAAAACAGTAAGTACAAAAAAAATAGAAATTTTGGATCCAAAAATAAATTTACGAAAAATAGCTAAAGATACAGAAAATGAATCTTTTTCCCCATGGTGGGCACCAAAAATGTGTGTAAAATGTTAACACACTTCTATGAATCATTCCATCCAAGTTTGCTCAAGAATGAGGCCTCAAATATCGATCCATAGCTCTCTAGTCATGGAGTGCAAAGGTGTGAAATGGAGGCCCTTAGATTGACCTAGTTAGTGCCTATGCAAGTACACCATGAAACAAGAGATTCAAATGCATGAAAAATGAGATCTACTCTATATGATAACAATGCATAAAAGGAAATTAATCTAAATGATAACAATGCATTATTAATCTATGAAAGGAAATACAAATGCAAGTTTAATCTATGAAAATAAACATGAATCTAATCTACATGAATAGCCATGGATGTAAGAACAAGAAGACAAGAAGAAAGAAGTTGCAATATCCAAGCTTGAATGCTCAAATCCTCCTCCAAAATTGCTCTCCAAACCTACAACATAACAATACTATGAAAACCTAATATGAAAAGGAGGAGAGACTTCCTTATAAAGAAAAGTGAACTGTTAAGATAAAGAGGCAAAAAGAATTGATCAATGGTTGAGATTAGGAGGCAAAAACCCACCACTTAGGAAGATGTGATGAAAAAAGAATTTTTATTTAATTTATTGCCTTTTTCAAAAAATGAAGTGCTTTAAGTGGGGATTTTTATTTATTTAATTAAAAGAGGGGTTTTCTTTCAATTAAATAAATTAGAATAATTTTATTTAATTAAATGGGGAAATTGAATTTAATTAAATAAGAGGAATTTTATTTAATTAAAATGTAGAAATTTACTTTAATTAAATAAGATAAATGTTATTCAATTAAAAGGGAGATTAAATCTTTTAATTAAATAAGATAAATTTTATTTAATTAAAAGGGAGATAAAAATGATCAACCTTAGGAAATATTGAAATAATTGAATAATTGAATTAATTACAATTTGATCAAGGAAATTGATTTGAATTGAAAAATGTTCCAAAGCATTGATTCAGAAAATTGATAAATAATGAAATGATAAATGGGGCCCAAAGTCTAGGCGACCATTTTAGGGTGCATACATTTGCCCCTCTTTGACTAATGTGTGGTCGACTCGGGAACACATGTAGTGAAAGAATGCAGTTGAAGTGTGAGGTCGATTTGGGATCACAAAACAACACAGACATCAACATCGTTGTTTGTAAGTAATTGACATTGGAACAAAAAATAAGATGATTGCAAAATAAGACAAGGTCAACAACGTTGTTTGTAAGTAATTGACATGTCTGAGATAATAATATCAAGCAAGGTTGATATGATTGATAAAGCTGAATCAAGGATTGAAGTTTGATAGGTACTGCCCCCTCGTGATCGAAATTGAAATGAGATAGAGGAGAAAGAGAAAATTGATAAACTTGATCAAATCGAACTAAAGATAAGGTTCTTGATGTAAGATGAAAGATATAAAGATCATAGAAGCAAGGTAGATCATCAAGCATGAAAGATTATGCCCCAAGGTTGAAGAAGAAGAAGAAGTAGAAGAAGAAGAAGAAGAAGAAGTGGGGTGAAAGAGAATGGAAAATAGAAGTTTGGAAGAGGTGGAAAGAAATGGAGAGAAGAAAGAGAATTTGCCTCAAGAAAGAGAATGCCCAAAAATTAATCAATTGTTTAAGATAGAAAATTTCGATTGAGATCACGAAAGAAGATAAGGAAATGAATATCACAACATGATCACAATTGATTAAAAGTCCACAAGAAAGATGAAGGAAACCCTCTCAAACTCATAATGCAGCCTAAAAATGCAAACTAACATGAAGTCTAACAATGCACGCTACATGAAAATGCAAAGGTGTACTTGCAATAGAGCAACTAAAACATAGGACTTTGTGCTCATCATTCATAAGAGAATGTTAAGGAACTTATTTTCATCATTGGGCCATTATTAATGGACATCAAAAAATCACACAATCATCACTAGGCACAAGCGCAACTATGAAGATATGAATGCAATTTATATCAGATTGTAATGTGGAAAGATCCTAACATAAGCATCAAAGACATAAAGGTCAAGATGACTGTGATGTTATCTTACCCAATTTAATATAGCAAAACGACGCTCGCATCAAGGCATAGAGGTCAGTATGACCAATAGAATGGCTGCGCAAAAACATTGAAGCATAAAGCAGGAAGAAAAATAAAAACATGCCCCATGCCCTAAGTCCTCTAGCTCTGCATCATGGAGAGACTTATTAGACAAGGACACTTAACGAAAATCAATAACAGTCAGCACACAAAAAAAATATCATGACATAGCTCAAGCATTTAAGTGTTGTGTTTAAAAATTTAAGCGTGTTAACTGATACTGAGTTCCGAGGATAAGGATTGAATGCTTGCAAGCAGGTAAGAACACATAAAAAAATGAGGTAAGACCAAACCAATAAGTGTTGAAAAACACTCGATGTCAAGGGTTGTATTAAAAAATACAGTTGGGGTGGTATTGAAAAATACCATTTGTGAGGCATCCTAAAGACTAACGCATCCAAGAGAAAAAAGCTAACACAGTTATGCCCCCAGACAAAGACAAAGACCAATTCCAAACCAAGGCAACAAGGACAAGGCATGATGGAGAGAGGCTAAGGGTCAAGGACACGCGCTAAGAAACAGGGTTGCAAAGTCCTCAAGTAGAACCTGTTTCCAGGTTTTCAGCACTTGGACTTTCTTACAACATTTTTCTCTTTCATTTTTTGTATTTTTTTCTTATTTTTTTTTTTAGGAATTTTTTTGAATTTTTGCTACCAAGGCGCCTATTTCCAGGTTTTCACCAAGGAACTTTTTCTATTTGTTTTGAATTTTTTGAATTTTTTTGGAATATATTATTTTTTTTAGAGATACATCAAAGCGCCTATTGCTAGGTTTTCACTAAGATGATCATTTTTTCAGGATATTTTCTGATTTTTAAATTTTTTTGACAATATATCCTTTTTTTTGGATTTTTTCAGGATCAATAATTATGTACAAAGAGGATGCCCCCAGACAGAATGGGCATCATGGATAGAACTTATTTGGGTGCAAGACATTGATAGGATCATGGAGCTATTCTCCCTTTTCTGTAGATAGTGTGTGTGCTTGAATTGTGGCCTCTAAATCAGGCACAAACTTAGCATAGTCTTTACTCAATTGTTCAATTCACAAAGACAAACATTAATTGTTTATCCTGCAAATTCAATTGAAGCGACTTGCTGGCTCCTAATTTGTTGTGGATGTCGAATTTACTCGCAGAACGAGAGCCAACAACCTGACCGTTGCTAACATGGAGGATTTCTAAAGCATGAGAGAAGATGAAATTGCCATTAATCCATGAATGCACTACAATTAATCTATGAAATAAGATTGCTCTTAATCTAGAAATGAATTGCAATTAATCTATGGAATCAAATGCAACTAGTCTAGAATTGAAATTGTAACTACTCTATGGAATGAAATTGCAATTAATCTAAGAAATGAAATACTCTTAATCTAGAATTCAAATGCTCTTAATCTAGAATTGGAATTGCATTTAAACTAGAAAGGTTGAGAGATGAAATTGAGATGTTAGATATGAAAATGAATTGCAAATAAGATCAACATATCTTTAATCCAAATTGAAATTAATCTAATTATGCAATTTAAACTCAAAAGCATATAATAATCAATGCAAATTTCACTATAAGTTTGATGCTCTCAAAAATCATCCTCTTCAATGAAGAAAAAGGGGTCCAATTTATAGAAAACCATAGAAAGAGGGTGCAAAGTTTCTTGAAAAGAAATGGTTGCCTCTTCGCTTCCATTTGAGACAAAAAAGCATGAATTATTTAATTAAAAGGATGGATTATTGCCACATGAGTGACCTTTCATATAGAATTATAGAATTCTTTTTGAGGATAATCCATTCAATCAACTAAATAACTATTCAATTCCTTTTTATGTATATTAGCTAAAGGGGGTGGAATTAATTTAATTTAAAAGCACTTAGGACTTTAGAATTAAATCAATTAATCATAGGAATTTTTAGCTAATAAACCTTCATAATTTAGGAATTAAATATAATGTTAGATTTATGCAAATTTGGGTTTTCTACATTTGAGACTCAGTCAATTAAAGTTAATTAGGAGGAGAATTTTCCTAGTATAACAGGACTTTGATGATGAGAAAATTGAAGGAATGCACCAAAATTGATTAGGATTATAAGGTGCCAATTTTGGGGTGTTACATTTTGCCCCTCTTTGAATTGATGTGCAAACAATGCATTGATTCAAAGAACAGTCTGAAGTGAAGATGAAGATTTCAAAAGTCTAGGTTAGGTTGCCAAGACACCGATCAAATTGAGAAGCAGAATCATCTGAGAGAAGATCAGAATCGGGGTTAGATTGCCGCAATGTCCACTGATAGTCGATGAAGATGTAGGACTATCTTCAGAATCAGGGTTTGATTACCCCAAGATGAAGGTTAGCCCTCTGAGATCTAGGTTAGATTTCCTAGATAACGATCTAAAGAGTTTTATGAGAGCCATCTTCAGAATGAAGCATAACTTTCAGGAATTAGGGTTAGATTGCCCCAATACCCAAATGAGATTTCAAGAATCTTCTCCAGAATGAAGCTTGATCCTTGAGGATCCAAGTTAGATTGCTCAGATACCTAGAAAGATAGATGACAAGATACGAGACATGAAGATGCCCCTAGAGATTCAAGATCAAGGAATATCCAATTTTGATGATAAGGTACAAAAAATTGAATATACCCCAAGTGATGAGATGCCCCTAGCGATGGGGACTTTTGATTCAGATTAGACTGATTCAAGAATAATGTGAAAAGATTCAATGATGCAATCATCTTGCCCCCTCGGGAGAAAAATTGAAAGATGACACATCATAAAGATGAGAGCAAGAAATCACAGATAGAAGCAAGATCAAAGTTCCAGAGAGATCCAGAGATAGATCAATAGAAGACAGAATCAATTTGGAGCGATCAGGGAGTCCTACTAACTAGGTTTGACCATAGTTGACTAGAATTGACTATAGTTGACTTTGATGAGAAGATTTCAAAAGTTGAGAAAATGATGACTAGAGATAATTCAGACAAGATGCGACATCAAAAAAGTGATTGCACAAGCGTTTGATTGCATCAGTCCCAAAATTTTAAAATGTGATTTCAAGCAACTTAGGAGTGTCAGATTTTGATTTTGATCACAAAAATGGATTCAGAATGGTCCATTTAGACAAGGGTGCAATTTTCATGGAAAATAGAGCACTTTGAAAAATTAGGTCAAAGGGTATATAAGGCCCGAAGGGGTCATTTTCAAATCATTATTCATCTTTGACTTTAGCGATGGTGAGGGCTCTAGCTGATATTGATAGCATTCCCATGTACTTACACCAATTTGAGTGCTCCCAATGACACAATCGACCACCGGAGTATGATTTACCTGTGAGTAATCGCAAGTTGAACCTGTATTTCAATTTTTTTAATCATTTTAGCACATTTTAGGCCCTTTTAAACTTTGTCACGCCCAATCTCGCATGAGGAAATAGTTTCCTTGCATCAGCCTAGATTTTCTTTCACGCAAGGTATCAAAAGCCTCGCATGGGTTAGGGGTTCCTCGCACGGGCCCCTTCCCTACACTCACGCAAAGAGTGCGCTTGTGCCACTTGAGATTTCAGAAATCTCGCACAGGAACACATCCTGTCTCACGTGGGCCAAAAAGCTCACACAGGAAAAGAGTTTCCTCGCATGGGAAAAGAGTTTTCTCGCATGAAAACTTGCCAAATATCAAAAGTTGTTGTTTTCTTGCATCGCAGAGTTAGCCACTTGCAATATCTTAAAATTGTGTGTAGGATAGGTCCGTAGCTGTATTTGTTGTCTTTGCTTTGAAAATCATCATGTTCAGGTACTGATCTAATTTTGTCACTTGCTTTGCAGGTGGAATTGCCTAATATTGGTTTTCAATCACATCATCCTATCATGGGTGAGATACTTCAGAGATTATCAAATGTTGATGGTGCCCACATTGATGGGCTAGGATTGACTTACTTTCATGATGGACCTGATATTCGGGTAAATCACAGCTTACTGGGTGCCCTAGTTGAGTGTTTCCACTCAGAGACGAACACCTTTCACTTGCTGCAAGGGGAGATGACAATCACTCCCAAGGACATATACATGATTTTGAGAGTGCCTTTTCATGGAGTTCATGTGGAGTACGACACTCAACCCAGAGTAGGTACAACAACTTTGAGAGCAGTGTTCCAGGATGATTTGGTGATGGGTCAGGCCATCTCGTGGGAGGAGTTAATTCGCAGCTATGGCAGAGATTACCTATTGGCATTCATATTAGCATTATTCCTGAGTTGTCACCTAGTTCTTGATCATGGTCAGCATGGATTAGAGTGCAGCTAGGGAGGTATGTTGCAAAAGATGTTGGTCGCTCCTGCAGTTACTTTTGGATGGGGTGAGTGTATGCTTGCTCAGATGTACCTTGAGATGCACGAGATTGTGTATCAAGGTGCACGTACCATGGCGGTGGGAGTAGTCATCTTATAGATCTGGGCTTGGGAGCACCTTCCCATATGTATGCTGATATTTCATTATACATGACAGCCTTTAGAGCTGTACATATACAGATATGCAGGTCTGATGACCCAGCCTGCGCTGGGTAAGATAGAGCAATGGAGAGCACAGATATTTGACATGGTCGTAGTCATATGGCGGCCTTGGGTAGCCATTGAGGTATGGGATGATACTCACCATGAGTTATCATACATGTTTTGTTCATGTCCTTTGATTGGGCATACTATTACTGTCATTGAGCACTTCTTGCTCACGCACGCATTGCGCAAGTTTAGGATGTCGCAGGATGTGTCTCTGGAGTATTGTACTTATGCCTGATTCATCGATGAGATGAAGAAGGGTTGGCAGTGACAGCTTGATAGGGGCCGCAGTATGATAGATGCCTAGGTACCACCAGCTAGGTGGGATTATATGGCTACAGTAATGAATGTAGGTGTGACACCTGCATATAGAGATCACATGTTAGTGCATCCATTCCCATGATTTATAGCTCCAGTTGTGCCGATATAGCAGGTGGTACAGCCACCACCATAGTAGTAGGCACAATAGGTCCCTCCATAGGTACGAAAGCCACAGAAGCCTCCCTTACAGCAACATGAGAGGATTGTACGACCACGGACATCTCAGACTGATACTCTTGTTAGACCGATGGGATCAGATTCAGGTGTTGGGCCTAGTAGTAGTCAGGACAAGACCGCTGAGCAGGTAGATGATACTATCATCCCTGATGTTGTTTTGACTGATCCACCAGTAGGCGGACAGGTAGCACACTTGTAGGAGGCTATCGAGAGAGTCAGAGAGAGAGCCTGACAGTCTCAAAGGGAGCATGATGACCTCCATACGCAGGTAATTATTTAGGACACGTGAATATCTAAGCAAGACCGAGAGATTTAGGAGTTACGAGAGGCACTAGCTAGATCATAGTTAGAGACTAGATACGAGGCTTCTCAGACTTCTTATTACTATGCTACATACACTATTGCAGTTCCTGAGGCAGTGGATCAGATTCAACCTTTTATAGAATATGCTGGTGCACGGGCTGTTCCACCGGGACCACCTCCAATGGGACCTCCTCCTTAGCAGTAGGGTATGCCACCCCCTCCACCTCCTCTAGGTGGTTAGATGAGATACATCAATATACATAGTGTACCACCATTTTAAGATATTGTGCTCGAGTAGCACCCTTGTACATTTGACCGATCGATATATATATGAGCTCAATTTTTGGCATCATTGTACATGTTTATATATTGCTTTAGATGTGTATGTTTTATAAGATGATTTCCTATATGATTAGATGTATGGATTAGAAATGTATGCCATAGATGGATATGCAAATGTTTGTGAATGCAATGGTACTAATCATCTCATGCAGGATATTGCAATATACAACATGTACTAACCAAAAGAACATGAATGAAGATCGAGAGCGAGGACCGGACACTTAGGGAATCAAGAAGAAACCATGATGAGAGATGAGGACCTTTGAATAATGAGAAGACGAATGAAGAGAGCATCAAAAATACCATGATGCAAGCCTAAAATGCGAATGCAAGCCTACAATGCAAATGCAAGCCTAAGCTAAATGCAATCCTAGGACTTGGTTGTTGGACTCATTGTATTTATCATCATCGAGTACTTTTGGATCATCAGAGTCAATACAATCCTTACTAGTGCCACTGCAACCATAAGAATATGAATATGAATTTCATCAGATAAAATGTAGGAAATGAACATAAGCATCGAGGCACAAAAGCCAAGGTGACCTGAACATTGTTTCCAATTTGATGTAGTAAAAGTTCATAAGTAAACAAACAAAGCAATAATAGTCAAGGAGATAGTTCTGACCTCCCCTTGGCATACAAATAAACAAGATCAAGGGATGTGAGGCTTTTCTACCTTAATGCGAAACCACACCAACAAGCAGTAGACAAAGAAAATATCAGTGAAATTCATAAGAAAAGACAACATACAAAGAAAGATTCAATCATATCTCAGCATGTTTCAAGGCTTACGAATGTGTCTATGTTTAGGGTATTGAAAAACACTATTATTCTTGTGAGTGCATTGTGTTTGATTTCTATCAAGAGATGTTTACATCGTGAGATATCTGATCTGTGTTAAAAAACACAGATGTATCCAAAAAGAGCATTGAGAAACATTGTTTAATTAAGGTGTTGAAAAACACCAATTCATGTTAGTAGAGAGTTTTCCTTTGACAAGATTACTGACTCAAGTGTAAACCAAAGAGGGATCAAAGTGGGGAACCATGCCCCCAAGTAACGAAAGGATCGAAGCCGAACAAACAGATAGCGAGATGATGAGAGAAATCTTAGAAGTAGAGACAGTAGGCAAACTCAGTGAGAACCACTGGTGACTGTCGTGAGAGAGATTCTCAAGCATACAGATCAATAATGAGATCTAGGCATCAATAGGAAGATGTAGTGAGAACCACTGGTGACTGATGTGAAGAGAGTCTCAAGGAGAGACAAAGTGCTACAAAGCATCGGCAGACAGACGCAGTGAGATCCACTGGTGACCGATGTAAGAGGAGAAAGACTCCAAAAAGATAAGACAATGCCCCCTAGAAAAGGAACATGCCCCTGAGTGTGACCAGTTTCAATCCATGTGAGGTTGAGAAAAATCTCAAAGATGACTAAAAGAAACTGCATGAGCACACTAAAGCAGGAAAGCGAACTAAAGTAGGAAAGCAAACTGAAGCGGGAAAGCAGAAGAGCAACTACGAAGAAGCCAAGAGATGCCGCGACAGATAAAGCATTGTGAAAAAAGAGGAACCTATTTACCAAGTTTTTCACCATCTTGGCATAAATTCTATTTTTGCTACCATGACACCTGTTTACCAGGTTTTCATCAATGGCACATTTTTCTCTTTTTCTCTTTTTTTGTATTTTCATTTTTTTAATTTCTTTTGTTTTGTATTTTTTGATTTTTCATTTTTTTTGGTATTATCAAGGCACCTGTTTACCAAGTTTCCACTAGGATAATAGATACATCAAAGCGCCTATTTTCTAGGTTTTCACTAAGATTATCATTTTTTTAGGACATTTTACAATTTTTAGGATTTTCTCAAAATAAAATATGTATATGAGCATGCAAAAAATATCTCAACTGTAGAATTTCTTTAGGTGAAGAGCATTGATGGGCTCTTTGAGTTTTTCACCTTTTATAGTGGAGAGCTAATAGGCACCAGACCAAAATACTATAGTAATAATATAAGGACCAAGCCAATTTGGCTCAAACTTTCCCTTTTGAGTCCACTGTTGTTGATTCTTAGGATTCTCTCTTAGGACGAGATCAATTTGGAAGTCTCTTGGTCTAACTTTCTTTTTATAGCTCTTTGGCATTCTCTTTTGATATGTTCTTAGATGATCAAACACCACCTTTTGATATTCATCTAGTAATTCAAGCTCTTGTAGCTGAGATATTCTAATGTCATCATCAGTGATGAGGCCTTTTAGATAGACTCACAAGGTAGGAATCTCAACCTCAATAGGCAGTACTGCATCTGTACCATAGACTAAAGCAAAGGGTGTGGCCCCTGTTGGAGTTCTTATACTGGTGCGATAGGCCAATAAAGCCGGATTAATCTGGAGATGCCAATCTCATCTAGATTTGTGTACCGTATGGTGTAGGATCTTGAGAATTGTTTTGTTGGAAGCTTCAGCCTTCCCATTACCTTGGGGGTAATAAATAAAAGACCAATGTTGAATGATCTTGAACTTAGTGCATAAATTTGTCAGATCTTTGTTCTTGAATTGTCCTCCATTGTCAGTGATAATAGAGGAAGGTACACCATATCTACAGATAAATCTTCCCTGGGAATTTTCTAAAAAGTAACATGTACAAAGTATTTCTTAAGGATGTCAACCATCTTTTTATAGGGCACTAGCTTTTCATCTTTCGTCTGATAGATGTCATTCACTTGATTGATAACAAGTTGTGAGTCTCCAAAGAATTTTAATTCATCCACCTGCCATTCAATAGTGATCTTTAGCCCATTGATCAAAGCTTCAAATTCAACGGTGTTATTGGTACAAGGAAACATCACTTTGTATGCTTTTGGTAAGGAATACCGTTGAGGTGTGATAAACAGAATTCCAGCTCTTGACCCCTTTTGGGTGAATGAACCATCAAAGAACATTTTTCATGTCTAATGTGTGAGAAGCATGATGGACTCATCTGGGAATTCCATCCTTAATGGTTGATGATTTGTAATGGGTGCTTCAGCTAACTGATCTGCAATTGCCTGCCCTTTGATGGCTTTCCTCTCAACATATTCAATATCAAACTCACTAAGGAGCATGACCCATTTTTCTAGTCTACTTGTGAGGGTAGCTTTACTGAGTAAGTATTTCAATGGAGCAATTTTTGCAATTAACCTTGTAGTATGAGCCAACATGTAGTGTCGTAACTTCTGGGAAGCGAACACCACTGCTAGGCAAGCCTTCTCAATTATAGAATAATTCATTTCGTAAGAGACCAATGTCCTGTTGATGTAGTAAATGGCTCTTTCTTTATGATTTTGATCTTCTTGGGCCAAGAGAGCACCCAGGGATGTTTCCATTGCTGAGATATATAAGATCAAAGGATTCCCCTAAATAGGAGGCATCAATATGGGTGAATTGGCCAGATATTGTTTGATCTGTTGAAAGCCTTTCTTCACATTCTTTGTTCCAGTCATAAGTCACACCTTTATGCAGAGTTTTGGTGAATGGTTGTGACTTGTCAGCTAGCTACGATATGAAATGCCTGATAGATTGGAGCCAACCTTGGAGACCTCTTATTTGTTTGATATTATGAGGTGGGGGCATTTCCATTATAGCTTGTATCTTTGTTGGATCCACCTCGATTCCTTTAGCAGAGATGATATAGCCAAGTAATTTTCCTGAAGTAACCCCAAATGCACATTTATTAGGGTTAAGATGCAAACTAAATTTTTCCATATGATCTAGTATGGGACCTAGATTAGTGAGATGTGTCCTCCATTTCACTATGGATCATGTCATGAAATATTGTAGTGACCGCTCTTTGATAAGTAGCTCCAACATTTTTTAGACCAAAGGGCATAACATTCGAGCAGAATGTACCCAATGCACAAGTAAAAGTGGTCTTCTCTTGGTCCTCTGGTGCAATTTTGATTTGATTATAGATAGAGAAACCATCCATTAGCAAATACATCTCATATCCTGTTGTCATATCCATGATCATGTCAATATTGGGAAGCAGAAAATCATCTTTGGGACATGAAAAATTTAAATCTCTAAAGTCTATGCAGACCCTAATAGATTTTTCATGTTTAGTCACTGGGACTATATTAGAGATCCACTCTGCATAATCAATCACTCGGATGAACCCAGCTTTTAGAAGTTTTTCCAATTCTGCCTTGATCAATAAAGCCACATGTGGATGCATCTTTCTAAGTTTTTGTTTGACAGGTTTCACACTTGGAGCTATTGATAAGTGATGCATAATGAGATCAAGATCCACACCCAGCATGTAAGAATACATCCATGCAAAATTTATCTTTTTCTCTTGAAAGAAATCTGTAAATTCCTTAAGTTCCTCTGTAGATAATGACTTGGCCACATGAATGATGTGTGGATGTTCTTCTATTCCTAGATTTATCAGTTGAGTTGGCTCGATCAAAACTAATGAGCATTCCTGGAAGTGACTCGAAAGCGCATCAAGTATCTCATCCTCAGGCACCTTAGAGAGGTTTTGACCTTCAGATACGTCTTTTCTGTTTACTTTTTTTGGCTTTGATACTGCCACAATGTGGTTTTAACCATTAGACTGCCTATTTTTTCTTCTTTTAATTTTATGACTAAGATACTTGATGTCAGCCTCGGTCATGTTGACACTTTCTTCACTAGTGGAGGACGTCACGGGTTCCACAGCATTAAGGTAGCAGGCTAGGGTGTAATCATTCTAGAATGTAAGGAATTCACTGGATGAAGAAGGGGAATTCTAGTCTATTAATTCAGGATGTTGGAGGGAAAGAGATGTGATAGGTTTGAGTGTGTTCATAGTATAGTCATCAAAAGTGTTAACTAGCAAGCTGAGAGGTAAACTGATCTCATCCAAAGGTGTTTTTGAATCCTTTTGATCCCTAACGACCGAAATAGAAGACATGTTAACATTTATAGAATCAGACTCGTTAGACCTTTCACTAGACCCCTCACTTACATTGAGAATTTTTTCATAACATCCTTCTGACAAACTATCAAACTCATATTCATGAGAGTCTGTATCCAAACTCTGACTTGGGTGCTTGCACCATGAAGGTTTAGGAGTTCTTGAAATACTAGCCTGTTCTCATGCCAACTGTTCTTGGAACTCTGGTGGTACATATATTTCACCTTGGAAGTTAGGATCTTGCAACACTTTCCATTGTTCATAGGTTAGTGCATCAAGTGGAGTAGTTTTATCGGAATCGCTGTCACTCTCAGCTGTATTGATGCATGGTACAAATTTATCTGGCTAGTAAAGAATGCTGCCAGCTCTGGAGGAATGGGATAAGGAAAGCAATCCACATTAGAGCTATCTTCTATGGTGTCAACTACAGCTCTACCTTCAGGTTTTGGTGTAGGTTCTATTTCTGGCACAAATTTATTGATCCCTAGATGGAACGGGATCTTTTTGAAACCTAAACCAGTGGTGTCTTTTGTCTTTTGACCTATAGCTTGAATAGGTTCCAGTATCCCATTTCCATTCACCCCTATTGGGTCACTCCCTTTGTACCCAAAACATTTCATAATCTTAAGACCTTCATTGTCAAGGTTTAGTTCTCGAGCCAGGGCAGTCTATTCAGCTATGTTCTTTCCTTTGCAAAGCCAAGCCTTAATAACTATTTCCTCATCTTCATCTTCTAATTGTGTAGAGGACCGTACAAAGACACCGTCATAAACTACCTCAAGAGTAGCAGAAGATCTATTTTTCTTAGAAGGTCTCCCATAAGAATGGGGAGATGGAGGTAGAGCTGCTAAAGATAGCATGGGTTCTATTTGATATCCACCCATGCCTATGTATGTGATTTTCAGGGTCTATTCCATATCTCTGAGCTTGGCATCACAAAGTTCTGTGTATTCTCTATTAGTTGGAACAAGACTATCAGCTAATTGAGTGAGGGCATTACAAGAAGAGCCCATACTGGCAGGAATTATCACCTCTGCACCTTGAAAAGAAAAATTAATACACTGATGGTATGTAGAAGGAACCGCTTGCATCTCATGGATCCATGGTCTCCCTAGAAAGATATTATATGCAAGAGGAAGATCTAGCACCTGAAATATGATGTCTCTTTCAACTGGACCAACCCGAATGGGTAGCACAAATAGACCTTTATATTTTCTCTCTTCTTCATCATAGGCCTTAATAGTAATTATTTTGTGAGAATATATGCGATCTTCACCATAACCTAGCTGAGCAAGAAAATGAGCGGAGCAAATATTAAGACCAGCACCATTGTCAATGAGGATGCGGCGGACTAGCTGTTTGCCTATCATGACTTCTATGTGCAGAGGATCATTGTGCAGTGACTAATGGAGTGATCATATTCTTTAGAGAAGGAAAAATAATGTGGTGAAGTCAGGTGACCCACCATGGATTGAAACTGATCTAGATTGATATCTTTGGGGACATTATCTTCTGCGAGAGCCTTGTCCAGAATCTGCCTATGAGCAGGCGAGATCTTCAATAGCTCAAAAATAGTTATCTGAGCATTTCTCCTTTGAAGCTGGTCAAGAATTCTATAACCAGCAGTAGGAGGCATAGGGACAACCTTCGTGGTCTTGTTGACAGAGCCAACAAAATTCTTATCCATAGTGTGTTTTGGCGCGGACGCAGCAGCAGAAGGGTTAGGACCCTTGATAGTGATTTTAGCTTGAGATCTAGTAACAACATTCACACAATCTCAAGATGTTTTAGATTCTGATAATCGAGACCCATGGCCTCTCAAGATGAATAGGGTTCTGGGTTTAGAAGCATTCTAACTTCCCTTGTTAGTAAACATATTGCAATATTCCACTTCCACTGGTTCAATCATGTTGATAACATTATCATAAGTGGTATATGCGTAATTAACTTTGGCATTATTATTCTGAGTGTTGGAGGACTCGTAACCAATGTGCTCTTCAAAAAATCAAAAGGATTGAAGTGTTGGAAAGGATCACTAAAGCAGCGAGGATTGTTAATAGGATCAACCCAAACGGGTGATTTTTTGAAGCCTAGTTGATCTGAAAGAAATGGATTATGCTGATCTTGAAACAACAGATTAGAACACACCTGCAACACTAGTTTCTGATTAGGAATCAGATCTATACTGAATGGGGAAGAGGAATGTGAGGATCCCTCTTTATTATCAACTTAAATAATGGGTTCAGAATGACCTTTTCCTTGGTTGCGAGGTTTACTTCTACCTACTCAAGAACTGCATATGGGAAAAATATTACCACTCCTAGTCGTAATAGGCATAGATGAAGTTGAAATGAGAGGAAACTTAAGATCTGACTCAGAACTTTGTCTCTAGAGATATTAAAAAAAAGAGGTAATAGGATAGAACAGCCAAGGTGTGAGATGCACCCGACACGAGTCGTCAAGAGTATGGCTAGAACAGCCAAGATATAATGATCGTGATGCAAGGTACGAAAACACAAAAAGATAGGATGGAGAAAAAGAGACAAGAAAAGTTTGAGTAAGAATCAGTTAGTTTGCAACTCAAAGAAACTAGTTTCAGACTACAGACAATGAGGAAATAAGCAATCAGACCTAAGAAAAAAAGGCAGATCAGGCAGAAAGTTCACCAATTAACAGGAAAAAGGTTGCTATTTTGGATTCCAGGCTATAGATCCATGCGAGTAAATGCCTCAACATGTGAGAAAGTGCTAAAATTCACACGAGGAAATGCCAGAAATGCCAGCTCATGCGACCAAGTGCTAGGTTTCTAAAATTTTGCGCGAGAAAAGACCAAATTTTGATAAACGGACTCAGTTTTTGAGATAAAACCAGATTTTGAGACACAGAAGGAACTGTTCTCTGACAAAATTTTTAGTTTCAGGGAAGTTTTATGATTATACAAATCAGCAATCTTCATTTCAAGGTGACAAGCACTCATTTACAGACACGAAGTTTCAATCAAGCAGTGGTGACACAAGCAGTAGTCGTAAACAATTCTGCCAAGGACAAAGCAACTTGGTAGAATAATGGGAGTCTTTGTTTGATGATGATTTAGACAGTTAAAGAGTCAAGAAAAAAAACTCAATTATCCCTACAAAGAAAATTGCTTGAGAAGACAAAATTTGTGCCCCGCTATCTTATGCGTATGCGTGCACCTCACACAACAGTGTCACCCTCGAAAGAGAACCTGTATTTTTGGTGTTTCCAAGGACTAAGTATATATGTTCAAAGGTTACCCTTAAAGAGGGGCCAACGTCATATACCACTTCAAGCATCCAGGTGCATACCTATGTCAAGAAACTAGGGGAGAGATTCTTCCCTCTCCCTGTGCGCAGATTATGTCTCCTTTCGGAGGTGAACCGGGTAGGAATCTAACTAAAAGAGTGTTTAATAGGCTTCCATTCACAATAAAATTTGGTGCCTCTGATATAGAGTTGGGGCCTCACAGCCACACCAACACTTGTAAGTCATACAGCCTTGCAAGCAAGGCTAGGAGCGGCGTTGCTCAGTACGACAAACAAGGATTTCTAATGATAAGAGTCTAACTCATGAGAAAGAAGTTACCATGGCTTTGGAGTCTTTAGACTACAACAAAGAAGACTTTATTAGAGTGAGGTGCAATCACCGGTGATAGGTGTGTACTCACTTGGGTCATTCTCGGAGGTTTAACTTCCAGCAAGCCCTCTAAAGGTGACACAACTTGGTTCGGATCCAAGGGTTTGATTTTTTGATTCTCTCAAAGAGAGAAGAGAATACTTCTCTACCTTTTCACCTCACCCAAACACATCAAGCATATTCATCACTGAGATAGTTTCACTCCACAAAATCCACAAGCCTTTGGGTTTCTGATTCTCTCAAAGAAAGAAGAGCATAATCCCCTAACAAGTAGAAGTGCTAAAGATTCGCTATCTTGCTTTGCTTCCCCAAGTATCCATCATGCTAGCAACATTTGGGTCTCAATTTAATCCATGGGCATCACTTCCATGTAATGAAGAGCCTATTCCCCTACTTTGCTATCAGGATCCTTGCGAAATTTTAACAAAGCCCTATTTAAACTATGTGAATTGAAAAGAGTAAACAAACATGACGTTTTGATTATGGCTTTGACAATCATCCTGCAAGCAAACTGTTAGAAAGTGTTTTTTATCTTTGACAAGCGAACCTGCAAACCACTGTTATGCTGCAGCAGAAATCAGAAATAGAAAAATCACAGCAGAGAATAGATGTCAGAAAAGAAAAGTAGCAAATTACAAATTCTGGAAATTAAGTGTCTGTCTGCTAAACTGCACACGAGAAAGTACTTCGTTGTGCACGAGAAAGTACTTTGAGGCACGTGAGCTTTCTATTTCTTCGTGCGACAGAGTGCTACAAAGAGCAAAACTTCATGTGGCTTGACCTAAAACCTCATGCGAGACTCCGTACCAGTGCAGTACAGATGTACGAAAAAGTTCCCAAAGCATTATAAAAAAGTTTTAAAATGAGGCCAAAAATCATTTTTTCGGCCCCACGGTGGGTGCCAAAATGTGTGTGCTTGAATTGTGGCCTCTAAATCAAGCACAAACTCAGCATAGTCTTTACTGAATTGTTCAATTCACAAAGACAAACATTAATAGTTTATCCTGCAAATTCAATTGAAGTGACTTGCTGCCTCCTAACTAGTTGTGGATGTCGAATTTACTCTCAGAACGAAAGCCAACAACCTGACCATTTCTAACATGGAGGATTTCTAAAGCATGAGAGAAGATGAAATTGTCATTAATCCATGAATGCACTACAATTAATCTATGAAATGAGATTGCTCTTAATCTAGAAATGAATTGCAATTAATCTATGGAATCAAATGCAACTAGTCTAGAATTGAAATTGCAATTACTCTATGGAATGAAATTGCAATTAATCTAAGAAATGAAATACTCTTAATCTAGAATTCAAATGCTCTTAATCTAGAATTGGAATTGCATTTAAAATAGAAATCTTGAGAGATGAAATTGAGATGTTAGATATGAAAATGAATTACAAATAAGATCAACATATCTTTAATCCAAATTGAAATTAATCTAATTACGCAATTGAAACTCAAAAGTATATAATAATCAATGCAAATTTCACTATAAGTTTGATGCTCTCAAAAATCATCCTCTTCAATGAAGAAAAAGGGGTCCAATTTATAGAAAACCATGGAAAGAGGGTGAAGAGTTTCTTGAAAAGAAATGGTTGCCTCTTTACTTCCATTTGAGACAAAAAATCATGAATTATTTAATTAAAAGGATGGATTATTGCCACATGAGTGACCTTTCATATAGAATTATGGAATTCTTTTTGATAATAATCCATTCAATCAATTAAATAACTATTCAATTCCTTTTTATGTATATTAGCTAAAGGGGGTGGAATTAATTTAATTTAAAAGCACTTAGGATTTTAGAATTAAATCAATTAATCATAGGGATTTTTAGCTAATAAACCTTGATAATTTAGGAATTAAATATAATGTCAGATTTATGCAAATTTGGGTTTTCTGCATTTGAGACTCAGTTAATTAAAGTCAATTAGGAGGAGAATTTGCCTAGTATAATAGGACTTCGATGATGAGAAAATTAAAGGAATGCACCAAAATTGATTAGGATTATAAGGTGCCAATTTTGGGGTGTTACAGATAGTAAATAAGCATCTATCCCAAAATTTGCTGCAATAATGTAAGGTCCAAGCCAATTAGGTTCAAATTTACCCTTTTGATCTCTATGCTGTTGATTCTTAGGATTTTCATGTAGGACAAGATCTCCCACTTGGAATTCTCTAGGGAAAACCTTTTTGTTGAAGGCTTTGGACATACGCTTTTGATAGACCCTCATATGGTCAAATGATGCTTGAATTTTTTCATCTAGAAGTTCTAACTCTTGAAGTCTCATAGCACGGTAGTCTTTATCTATAACTAGACCATGGAGAGAAACTCGAAGTGAAGGAATATCAACCTACAAAGGTAACACTGCTTCAGCACCATATGCAAGGGCAAAAGGAGTAGCCCCAATAAGAGTACAAATACTCATTCTATAGGCCCACAAAGACGGATTTATCTGTAAATGCCAATCTCTACCATTCTTACACACTATTCTATGCAAAATTTTAAGAATGGCCTTGTTTGATGCCTCTGCTTGACCATTTCCTTGTGGAAAGTAAATGGAGGACAAATGTTGTTTAATGTTGAAATTCTTGCAGAGTTGTTTAAGGTCCTTGTTTTTAAACTGGCCTCCATTGTCAGTGATAATCTCAGAAGGTACTCCATATCAACAAATAATATGGTTTAGAATGAATAGAGAAACTATCTTGCCAGAGGCAACATAAAGTGGGATAGCTTCTACGCATTTAGTAAAGTAATCAATAGTAGTGATGATAAATTTGTGTCCACCTGATAAGTTGGGGTGAATCTGCCCAGCAAGATCGAAGGCCCAGCACTGAAATGGAAAATGAGAAATAGAATGAATAATCTCCCTACCTGGAGCATGTATCAAGTTACCATGTTTTTGACACTTTTCACTTGTCTTTGCAAAAGCTATTGCATCAATCTACATCGTGGGCCAATATTACCCCACCCTAAGAAACCTTCAGGTCATGGCAAAACCATTGGAGTGTCCCCCAAAGATGCCCTCATGAATGTCAACTAATTTTTGATCAGATTCTTCCTTTTCTAAGCATCTAAGAAGTGTTCCATCGAGACCCCTGCTATACAAATCACCAGCGATAAGGGAATGGTGAGAGGCATTTCAAGTAATATTTTGGTGTTCAAAATGGTTAAAGGTTTTAGGTATAATGCCATCACAAAGATATGAGTAAATGGCACCATAATGGGATGATTCATGACCAACAAGGGTACAAATGATATGGCTTTCTTGGGAGTCAAAAATAGGGTGATGTAGCTCTTCCACCAGGAATTAAAATCTTGATTCATGTTGTTCTAACAGAAGAAGTGAAGCAAGTGTAGCCATAACATTAACTGCTTTGTTTTCTGCTCTAGAGATTTGCTAAAATGTGTCAAATGTGAAGTATCTCTTCAAGGAATCAACCATTTTCTTGTAAGGTACCATGTTCTTATGTTTGGTTTGATATTCATCATTAACTTGGTTGATTATTAGTTGTGAATCCCCATAGATGTGTAACTCTGTGATTCTTCATTCTATGGCTATCTTAAGTCCATTTGTTAAAGCTTCATACTCAACAATGTTGTTTGTACATGGGATTAATAATTTGTAAGACTTAGGAGTTGTGTACCCATGAGGAGAAACAAACAACACACCAGCTCCTAAACCATTTTGCATAAAAGATCCATCAAAGAAAATCTTCCAAGTTCTTTCAGTCATATACATAAGATGTTCATCTGGGAAGTCAACTCGAGTAGGTACATCATCTTGTAATGGGAAATCAGCCAATTGATCTGCTATAGGTTTTCCTTTGATTGCCTTATGCTCAATGTACTCTATATCAAACTCTCAAAGTATCATCATCCATTTAGCAAGTCTACCTATGAGAGAAGCCTTACTTAGCAAGTATTTGAGTGGATCTATTTTGGCTATGAGGTGTATAGTATGCGCAAGCATG
Source organism: Thuja plicata (assembly GCA_018584345.1). NCBI lineage: Eukaryota > Viridiplantae > Streptophyta > Pinopsida > Cupressales > Cupressaceae > Thuja > Thuja plicata. The sequence goes on from MU223512.1 coordinate 479,091, forward strand.
TAATGTCAACTTTTGGGAAGCAAACACAATAGAAAGGAAAGCTTTCTCAATGCTAGTGTAATTATCCTCATATGAAACAAGAGTAAAACTAATGTAGTATATTGCTCTTTCTTTTCCATTTTCATCAAGTTGAGCTAGTAATGCCCCCAAGGAAGATTTTTTTGCTGAAATGTATAAAATAAGAGGTTTCCCTGCGATAGGAGGCATTAAAATAGGAGGATTGGCCAAGTACATCTTAATTTGATCTCTGCTCTCTTGAAAATCCTCATTCCAAACACATTTGACTCCTTTATGCAAGTTCTTATTGAAGGGTTGAGCTCTATCTGCCAATTGTGAAATGAATCTCCTTATAGATTGAAGACGTCCCTGAAGACTCCTCATTTGAATAATGTTTTTAGGAGGTGGCATATCTATGATTGCTTAGAATTTTTCAAGGTCAACCTTGATTCCTTTTGCTGAAATGATGAATCCAAGTAGTTTTCCAGAGGTGACTCCAAATGCACACTTTTTAGGATTTAGCCTTAGTTGAAATTGTTCCATGCGATCTAGAATTACTTCCAAATCATCTAAGTGTGTATCTCTTTGTTTAGATTTTTCCAAGGTGTCATCCACATAATCTTCCATATTCTTATGCATCATGTCATGAAAAATAGTTGTCATAGCTCTTTGATAGGTAGCTCCTACATTTTTTAATCCAAAAGGCATAACGTTCCAACAATACGTACCCCATACACAAGTGAATGCAGTCTTTTCTTGATCTTCAAGAGCTATCTTAATTTGATTGTACCTAGAAAAACCATTCATTAATGAATAAATCTCATAACCCGCAGTCATATCCACTATCATATCTATATTGGGGAGTGGAAAGTCATCCTTTGGGCATGCTCTATTTAGATCTCTAAAATTTGTGTAAACTCAAATTGATTTGTCATGTTTGGAAAATGGTACAATATTTGATATCCATTCAACATAAGCAATAGCTCTTATAAATTTGGCACCAAGGAGTTTCTCCAATTCAACTTTGATTAGAAGAGCTATGTGCGGATGCATCTTTCTCAATTTCTATTTAACTGGTTTGACATTTGGAGCTATAGATAAGTGATGCATAATAAGATTTATGTCCAATCCCAACATATCTCAATAAGTCCATGCAAAATTGATTTTCTTGCTCTGTAAGAACTTAGTGTAAGCTTCTTTTTCTATCGGTGACAAGGACTCAGCCAAGTGCACTATTTGTGGAGCCTCATTAGTACCCAAATTAACTGCTTGTGTTGGCTCAATCAGCACTGAAGATCGATCCTAAAAATAACTGGGGAGACAATCAAGTACCTCATCCTTAGGTGCCTCAGAGAGGTTTTCACCCTTGGATACGTCATTTCTTTTTACTTTTTTTGGTTCTGACACCGCCACACAATGGTTTCCACCATCAGAACACCTATTCATTTTATTTTCTTTTCTCTTTATCTTGTGACTAAGGTACTTGATGTCTGGTTTTGTCATACTGGTAGTTGGTTCACCGATGGAAGAGACTACGGGTTCAATGGCATTTAGGTAACAAGCTATCTCATAATCATTTTGGAATGTTAAAAGCTCAGGTTCTTAATAGCATTGGGACCAATCAATAAGGTCAGGATGAACAAGAGATAAGGCAATGGCTAGTTCAGGGTTATAAATATGAATGATATTATCGCTGATGATTGAAGAGTTAGAGTCTGTCAAGTATCCCTCTAAGATAGTCAAATCAGGATTCAACCTAACAAGTGCAAAATCATCCACTAAGGCAACATGTGGGTTTAAAAACTATAATCCTATGTGTGAATCCTTAGCTAACTTAGATTGAGAACTATAAATGTATACAACATCAACATCTCTATCAATTGTAGAGGGTTCTGAAAAAGAGTCTCATTCATACTCATTAGAACTTGTATCTGAACTGCGACTAGGATGCTTAAACCATGAAGGTTTGGGACATTGTGATGTAGAAGGTTAAGCTTCATCAAAGTATCATCTTCTCTTTCCATTAAATGAGAAAGATTCTTTCTTTGACGCTCTCTCAAAGGATCCTCTATATCTAATTCTTGTTCTAAAGTTGCAACTAATGCATGGGTGGTTGAAATATCTAAATCTCCCCAAAGGGGAGTAGTGGAAGAGACCCAATCTTCACAGATATCTTGTTGATTTGTCAAATTAGGTTCATCCTCAGGTTCATCATCACTCTCCAACTTCTCAAAGAGAGGATTAGTATGCTTTATCATCATCTTTGGAAAATGTAAGGTAATAAGGGCTAGCAATGTGATTAACCATATTCTAGAGTTGATCAATATCTATTTTGTTGGGGAAATTTTCCATACGCAAAGCATCCTCAAGGATTTGTTTATGTCTTGGAGACAACTGTAAAATCTCAAAGATCAAAATCTGAGCAGGTGTTCTTTGTAACTGATAAACAAGATTGTAGTTTGATTTAGGATTGACAGCTAGCTTCAAGGTAATAGGTTTAGACTCCACTTGCTTAGGTTTACTGGATTGACTGGAATTGGGTCCTTTAATGACAACATGACCTTGACTTTGGGTAACAGCATTAAGGGCTTGAGATGACCTTCTAGAGTGGGGACCCCTTAGCACCACAATAGGTTCTCTATCAAAAATAGGCGGAGAGTCTTCATCCAGATCATAACCATAAGGATCTCTTCCTCTCATCATGTTAAAATTTACTCCACAAATTCAAGCATGTTGATGGTATTCTCTGCATCTGTATAAGTATAGTTGATCTCAGCTTTGCCATTCTTAACTTTAGAGGTTTCCCCCTTTTCATATTTGGGAAAAGGTTCCTTGAATGCCTTATGATTAGCGTTGGTTTTCAATCCATCAACTTAAAGTTTTCCATTCTCAATGAGATCTTGACCGAGATGCCTGAGTCTCCCACAATTTTCAACATTATGTCTAATACCATTATGAAATATGCAAAAGTCATCCTCTTTCCACCACCATGGTTTTTCTTTAGGTATATGAAAATGTGTTGCATCTAGAGGATGTGCCAGATTGCTATCAATAATTTTTTGTAAAATTTCCCCATATGTCTCACCAAGTTTTGTAAATTGACATTTTTCACTCTTAGGTTTACCTTGGTAACTTGGCTTACTTTCTTGTTCAGTGGGTGCATTGAGCTTGGAAGCTTGAATAGTACTAGATAAGTGTGACACAGGTTGATCTTTATGTTGGGAGGAATCCACAACTCCATCGTTAACCACTTGTTTGTTCTTATTCCAATATTAGTTCTTCCCGTTATCTCTGTTAGAATTGTTGTTGTTTTGACCATTGTTGTTGTTATTTCCATGTTTAGTCAAAATTCCTTGTTCTCTCAAAACATCCTCAATTCGGCATGCAGTCTCAACCATGGTGTCAAATGAAT
>MU223512.1:486793-502089 GCA_018584345.1 Thuja plicata
GAAAATAAACATGAATCTAATCTACATGAATAGCCATGGATGCAAGAAGAAGAAGACAAGAAGAGAGAAGTTGCAATATCCAAGCTTGAATGCTCAAATCCTCCTCCAAAATTGCTCTCCAAACCTGTAGCATAACAATACTATGAAAACCAAATATGAAAATGAGAAGGAGAGACTTCCTTATAAAGAAAAGTGAACGGTTAAGACTAAGAGGCAAAAAGAATTGATCAATGGTTGAGATTAAGAGGCAAAAACCCACCATTTAGGAAGATGTGATGAAAAAAGGATTTTTATTTAATTTATTGCCTTTTTCAACAAATAAAGTGCTTTAAGTGGGGATTTTTATTTATTTAATTAAAACAGGGGCTTTCTTTCAATTAAATAAATTAGAAGAATTTTATTTAATTAAATGGGGAAATTAAATTTAATTAAATAAGAGGAATTTTATTTAATTAAAAGGGAGAAATTTACTTTAATTAAATAAGATAAATGTTATTCAATTAAAAGGGAGATTAAATCTTTTAATTAAATAAGATAAATTTTATTTAATTAAAAGGGAGATAAAAAATGATCAACCTAGGAAATATTGAAATAATTGAATAATTGAATTAATTACAATTTGATCAAGGAAATTGATTTGAATTGAAAAATATTCCAAAGCATTGATTCAGAAAATTAATAAATTAATAAAATGATAAATGGGGCCCAAAGTCTAGGCAACTGGATTTTAGGGTGCATACAACTATTACCACAGAGGTTTTTCCCAAATTGGGTTTCCTCGTTAAATTCTGGTATTATGTGTGTTGCATTGATTTTTGCGTATGTTAGTTGCATATGATATATTGTATTGATTGAGTTAGTAAAGTTTTCCTTTTGTCGGTTGTTGTTGTTATTTCAGTTACTGAGTTGTATCAGTGAACTAAGTTTTAAAGTATAAGTTTCAATATTGTTTGATTCACCCCCCTCTCAGTAATCCAACATCATCTTCTTTAATAGAAATGAGAGAACTAGAAGGCTTTAGATTATCAGACTAATTTCCTTCTTTGAAATCAATGAGTGAACAAGTGGGTATAGAATTTGAAGGCTTGGTATTCTCATCTTTTACAAATACAATAGATTCATCATCAATTATCTCACCATCATTTTTGTTAGAATTTTCATATCCATTATCTAAAACTATAGGTTGACTCTTGGGTATTCTCCTAGAAAGTAGTGCTTCCAATTTTTGAATCTCTCTTTCCTCTTCTTCAAGTTCCTTCATAAGTATCTTCATCTCCTCATACCCAAACAAATTCTTCAAGGATCTCTTGTTCTGCTTAGATCTTGGTATGTTTTTTCTATTTTAGACCATCCTCAGATCTCCCTCAAGCGATTAGGCTTCCTTCAAGGGACTAGCTCTTATACCAATTGTAAGAAATAGGCATAAAAAAATTGAGAGGAGGGGGGATGAACCAGTTTCTACCAAAATACTTAAGATTTAAAACCCTTAAACCCTTCAAGCATAAAACCCTTAATCACATAAATTGTTATTACTGATTTGCAAAATGTAAAGTATGTAAACACAAATAAAAAATTTAAGCACAACATAACACAAATATTTTTATCATGGAAACCCAAAATAGGGTGAAAACTACGATGGGACCAATACCCACAATAATACTAATACCTTGTTAGAATTATATCTTATTACAATATGAGGAATGTGCTTGCATTTAGGCACACTACCTAGAGTTCACTACTCAATTCACCTTGGTAACCCACCCTAAGGAACTCATACTAACTTACAATTAAAATTAAGAAGTCTCACCGACTTAGAAATAATTTTTAGACACCAATTTCATAATTCATGAATTGTATCTTAGCATCTCACTATGCCTCGGTCAATTCCTTTTAAGTATAGTCAGATGCCTTGCTGCAATTCTTTCTACCACTCCACAAACAAGAAATTCAACCTTCAGTAGATCTATAAAAATGCTTCACTAGCATACACTTACTTTTGTGATCTAACAAATACTGGTTCACACACATGACACATCAATAAAACCCTAATTTACCATATTTATCAAGAATGAGATTGGAAAAACCTAATCCCTAATAATCCTTCTCTTAGCACCAAAATTAACCATCAGGATCTATGTGCACTTTCCAAACATCCCTTAGATTGACACAAGGAGGGACAATACTTATGGCCAAAGGCACTCCCAAGCACCAAATCATCTTGCAGATACACAACACAGAAGTACAACATAGAGAGATGAGAGAATGAATGCAGGGAATTATGTTTATTCATAAAAAATCATACATACCTGGTTGTAAGGCCTTCTCAGTTAAGGCAAAATACCATCAAAATGTACTATAGAACATTCCTTATACATGCAAAATTTCTACCAATGTTCTACCCCCAAAATTTCCCCCTCAAACCTAAGACAAATCAGTACATTTATACAAAGAGACTTCCAAAAAAGGTCAGCCTAAAAGCTCCTTAAGATCCATCATAGGAAAGAGGAATGACCCAGATTTAGGTCCCCACATTCCCCAATGAGAGATCCCAAATTAATATCACGACCAAAATTATATGCAGATGTCGGTGCACAGGTCCAACAAGAGAAAACACACTCAGTGAGACAGGAAACAATAAAATCACCAAGCCATCATGAGCTTTTGGTGAAACCATGCCAAGAATAGTAACCGTGTTTGGGAAGTGAATCAAACTGATAACTCTAAAGTAGTTATTGACTGGTTTACCAAAAGTCTCCAACAAGCTACTGAGCACAAACAAACATATTTTTGGTTGATACAGGATTGCCATGAACCCAAGATGCTCCTGCATTAGACACCTAGGGTTAAAAAAAATGATTCTCCAAATCATGAGTTAGGTATGACATGAGGTGAATCCAAATCAGATTGAGAAATCCACGTAGAGTCTTCAATCAGTATGTTCTTCCACTTTACCAAGTATTCCATGTAATCCTTTCCTCTTGTGCTCTAACCAATTCCTTGCTCCAAAATATGTTCAACTTCTTCTATTTGTTTCTTAGGATAATCAGTCAGAACTGTCACTTCTTCATCAGGTTCATGATACTCATAAAAATATGAAATGTTGAATATAGGAGATACATATATGTCATTAGGTAACTCTACTTCATAAGCATTACCACTATCAAACTTCCTCAATATATTGCAAGGATCAAATTTCTTCATCTTTAGTTTACCATAATTTCCAACAGGAAATCTTCTTTTCTTCAAATGAACCATCACTTCATCCCCTATCTCAAAAATCTTATGTCTTTTTGATCTATCTGCACTATCCTTGTATTTATGATTAATTTTCTCTAACTTATGTTTTACTTCCTCATGCAATGACTTCATAAACTCAGCAATTTTTTCTCCTTCAACACTCCTCTTCTCTTCTCTAGCAATATCTCTTAAGTCTGATATACCTCTCAGTTGTATGCCAGTAACAATCTGAAAAGGTGTTTTGTCAATACTCCTATTCACGGAATTATTATATGCAAACTCTTCTTGTGCTAACATCAAATCCTAATAACTCAGTTTGACTCCAACTAAGCATCTCAACAGGTTACCCAAACTTCTATTTACAATGTCTATTTGTCCATCAATCTATGGGTGAAATGTAGAACTATACTTCAACTCGGTGTCCAACTTCTTCCAAAGAGTTTTCCAAAAATAGCCAACAAACTTACTATCCCAGTCAGAAATGGTACTCCTCAGTAATCCATACAATCTAACAATCTCCTTGAAGAAATATCTTCTATATGCACTACATCTGATGTTTTCCTACATGGTATGAAATGTTTCATCTTATAAAATCTATCCATAATGACAAATATGGAATCATTACCTCTTACTGTCCTTAGTAAGCCAAGAAAAAAATCCATATTGATATCACTCCAAGGTTTCTCAGGATTATAAATCGGTGTATACAATCCAATATTCTGACTTACTCCTTTTGCAACTTGACAAACTCCAGAACTCTTCACAAATTTTTGAACATCCTTATACAAATAAGACCAAAAATACCTTTCCTTAAGTAAACTCAATGTCTTATCAATGCTAAAATGTCTAGCCAATCTACTACTATGATTCTCCTTTATCATATTGGTTCTAATTGATCCTCTCGGAATACATAACTAAATTAAATTAAACAACATATCTTCTTGAAATAAATAGTCTTCAAACCTACTCAATTGATCTAGAATAGGTGCTCTGCACATTCTCCATGGCTCAGACAAATCAGGGTCAGTTTTATACAAATTATTCATATCATCAAAACTAAGAACCTCAGTTCTCATTTCAGTCAACAGAGATCTCCTTCTACTTAATGCATCAACAACTCGGTTGGATACTCCACTCTTATTATTTATCACAAATGTGAAATTATACAAATGCTCAACCCATTTCATATGTCTTTGATTCAACTTATTCTGACTACACAAATATTTTTAAAGCCTTATGATCAGTATACAATACAAATTCACTCGACATCAAATAATGTTTCCATTTCTTCAGAGCTTGAATAGTAGCATAGAATTCTTGATCATACACATAATATTTCCTTTGATAATAATTAAACTTATCACTAAAAAAAGCAACTGGTTTACCTTCTTGACTCAACACATCTCCTATTGCACTACCACTTGTATCACATTCAACTTGGAATACCTTATTAAAATCAGGTAAGGATAACACAGATAATTCAGCAACCTTTTGTTTCAAAGTCTCAAAACTCTTATAAGCTCCATGTGTCCACTTGAATTCTCTCTTATCCCCTCTCATTGTCTCAATCATAGAATTACAAATTGAACTGAAATTTCTAATATTTTTTTCATAAAAATTGGCTAACTAATGAAATTATCTTACCTCATTGACATTCTCAGGTGTAAACCACTCAATTATAGCTTCAACCTTCTCAAGATCCATCTTCAAACCATCATCTAAAATCACAAAACCTAAATACACAAGTTCTCTTTCATCATGAAGGAACACTTTTTCAAATTAATTAGCAACTTTTCCTTTTTCAATCTGCAATACTTGTCTAATGTGCAACAAATGATCTTCTCTGGTCTTTCTGAATATTAGAATCTCATCCAAGTACACAACCACAAATTTACCCAAGAATTTCTTCAGAACCTCATTCATTAAACTCATAAAAGTACTCGGTGCATTAGTTAAACCAAAATGCATAACCAACCATTCATACAAACCTTCTTTTCTCTTAGAAGTAATCTTTCATTCATCACCTTCTCAGATTTTGATTTGATGATATCCACCCTTCAAATCAATCTTGGTAAAATATTTTTCATCACTCAAATAATCCATTCTTTGTATAGGGAACTGATAATTAACTGTGACCTTGTTAATAGCTCTTGAATCAGTACACATTCGCCATTATCCATTCTTCTTAGGTGCCAACACAGTTGATACTTCACATGGGCTCAAAATTTCTCTGATCAAACCCTTCTGCAACAAGTCATGAACTTGTTAGTTGAGTTCCTCTTTCTTGGTTGGTGTCAATCGATGTGGTGCCTTATTTGGAAAACTAGATCTAGGAATCAGATCCATACAATGAATAATATCTCTCATCGGTGGTAAACCATTGGGTATATTATTTGAAATGATCTCCTTGTAATCGATGAGAAAATTCTCAACTTCCTTAGGAAATTTATCTTTTGTTTTCTCACTCGGTTTGTTAGGAATTAAAGCATAGCAAAGAACATCTCTCTTCATATCCTTAACAAACTATCTACCTTCCATCAAACAAACTTTGACAGATGTACATACCTCACCAATAGATTCTTCAACCAAAGGTAACAAGATTTGTCTCTTTCCATTGACCCAAATAGTATATTTGTTCAATCTTCCATCATGTATAGCATGTCTATCATATTGCCAAGGTCTTCCCAAAAAAATCTGACAACAATCCGTAGGCATAATATCACACAACACCTTATCAAAATACTTTCCAATTTTTAGATTCACAAAACATTGTTCACTCACCATAAGTGTATGCTCATCCTTGATCCATGAAATCTGATAGGGCTTTGGATGCTTCAATCTTTCCAATTGCAACTTTGTAACCATTTACTCAGATGCCATATTTTCTAAACTTCCACTATCAATAATTACCTTCCAAACTTGGTCTGCAACTCTTCATATGGTCTTGAACAAAATTTTTCTTACTGGATCTTGCTTATTATTTTAACTCCACAATATTATTCTGACCATCAGGTTTCCTTCCTTCTCAGGTTCATTCGGTGAATCTTCTTGCACCAAAGCATTTATGGTACTACCGACCTTCTTGCTTGCATGTGTACACTTAAATTTTCTATGTCCGTCTTCTCCACAATTATAACAAGTTCCTTGGATTCCTCTTCTACCATATCCACCTTGGGAATAATTACCTCTTCCTCTGAATGAACTTTCACCTTTCCACTCAGTCTTGCCTTTGTCTTGATCTGTCTTGTCCTGATCATATATGCTATTTTCACCATAATATCTACCTCTTCCTCTCAAGAATATTCCACCTCTTCCTCTTCATCTTTTCTCGTGTCTTTTGTTTAATTTATCCTTAAATTTTAGGGAAAAATTATAAGCCTTATCAATACTCTCCATCTTTACCAAACTAATCTTATCTAACCTATAAAATTCCTCGGTATGATCCTTCATAGAACTATCCTTCTTCTTCAAATATTTCACTCTCCTAACTAGGTTAATCTAGTAATCACAAGGCAGAAACTTGCCCTTCAACTTTTTTATCATCTTATCTTATATCTTGACTTTGTCTTTACCTTTCTTCTTTCGGTCCAATTATAGATGCTCCCACCACAAGGATGCATGAAATTTCAAATTTGTTCTTGCAATCTTCACCTTTTTTCTCCTCTGATATGTTCTCATACTCAAAGTATTTCTCCATATCGGTTATCCAGTCTATCAATTCATCTAAATCCAACTTTCCACTATACTCAGGAGGAAATTAAACTGTGGTGTGGGCTTCAAAATTGTCAATGCTCACAGGAATATTTCCTCTCGCTAATCCATTTCAGGTACAGGTGTGGCTTCCTCCTCCACTTCCTCGTCTTCATCATCACTAACATCTTCAATATGTCTTCCTTGGCATTGGGCTATCTCAACAACTTCTAATCTAGCAACAATTTGTCTTAGCATATCAGCTAATCCTGGATCTGCATTTTGCATCCCTTGAACCATCTTGAAACCCTCTGTGATTACAGGTTAGATCGCAATCTGCTACCCCATAAAAAATAACCAACTAGGATTTACAAGAAGGAACCTCAGATCTAACGTTCACTCTGATACCACTTGATGGAAGGAGGGACAATACTTAGGGCCAAAGGCACTCCCAAGCATCAAACTAGCTTGCAGATACACAACACAAAAGCACAACATGGAGAGATGAGAGAAGGAATGTAGGAACTTATGTTTATTCATTAAAATTCATACATGTCAAGTTGTAAGGCCTTCTTGGTTATGACCAAATACCATCATAATATACTACAAAACAATCCTTATACATGCGAGATTGCTACCAATGTTCTACCCCCAAAATTGCCCCCTCAAACCTAAGACAAATTAGCACATTTATACAAGAGACTACCAAAAATTTTGGCCCAAAATATCCTAAAGATCTAGCATAAGAAAGAGAAATGACCCAGATTTAGGTCTCCACATTCCCCAATGAGAGATCCCAAATTAATACCGCGACCAAAATTAAATGCAAATGTTGGCCCGTAGGTCCAACAAAAGAAAAAAAACTCGATGAGACAGGAAATAGGAAAACCACCTAGTCACCAAGAATGTTCGGTGAAACCACGCCAAGAACAGTAACCAAGATTGGTCGGTGAATCAAACTGAGAACTCCAATGTAGTTACCGAGCAGTTTACCAAAATTCTCCAACAAGCTACCGAGCACAAACACGCATATTGTTGGTTGATATAGGATTTCCATGAACCCAAGATGCTCCTGCATCATAGACCCATCATTAACATCTTGATATCATGATCCTAACCGTAAAATGTTTTACTAACCTGTTATAAACTATTTTATATGTTAACATGGTTGCTAATATAACAAAAAAATAATTTAGATTCATTGAAATTGGTCACCTTGATCAGTGTAAATTGTCAAGTCATCAAGCACATAATCCTAGATCATCCTAAGACATCATAAAGCTAAAACAAATAAATAAATCCATTGCACCCTTCAGATTTACTAACATCTTATGATAAAATTTCAAGAACATTGTCATCTTCCACTAGAATAATTGTAACAACCTTGTGGATTACTAGAATAAAAAAACCCTTTGAATAGTAGACACATTTCTATGTCCTTAACACATTACCAACTGCACATCCAAATGTCTCATCTAGAGCATGTGCATGAAAGGAATCTCCGCAACTCAATAACTCTATAACACTGGCAATCGACAAAATAACTAGTCTTCATCTATGACACCATAACTTGATCAAATCATCATGTCAACAACTCAAACTTATCATGAAGTATGTAGACAACCTCTACATATCCCATGAGGTACATGACTCCTCATCTTCAATAACCTTCTATCACCATTCATCTAAAAATTATGCTTTACTAGAAAAAATGCATATATGTCAACCAAACTTCATAACAGATATCAAAACCATTTTATCTTCACACTAGACATCCAAACAACATAGTAGACATAAAAAAAAATTATAGTACACATGTCGACATCAATGAAAACACATCTAAGTTGCCAACAATCTCCCCCTTTGGCATTGATGGAAACATGTGATGGGAAAAACAATAAAACATTATAGTCAAACAAGAATTTATTCACATCCTTATTTTTGAAAGAATCCCTATTATCAAAGATTATATTTAAAGGTATACTAAATCGAGAAATAGTTTTGTCCTGGATAAAGTTAAAAATAACATCAATCATAGTAGAATGAAGAGGAATGACTTTGACCTATTTAGTAAATTAATTGGTAGCATTGATTATAAAAGTATGTCCATGTAAAGAAGGAGGAGATATTTTCCCAATAAGATCCAAACCCCATAGATTAAAATTTCATGAAGTTACATGAGATCAAATTTCATGAGCGGAAGCATGAATCAAATTTTTATATTGTTGAAATTGATGACAACGTTTCACAAAGGAGAAAGAATCTTGTTTCATAGTTTGCCTATAGTATCCCATGAAGGTAACCTATTTAATAGATATTTTCCACCAAAATTTCCCCCACAAGAACCTAAATGAGCTTCTTAAAGGGGTATGAGAATGTCAATTTTGTTAAGGCATCAAAGAAGAAGACTGATATAACCTCTCCTATATAGGAGATTTGAAATAATTATATACTGAGATGAAAGTTTGCGAATTTAAGCTCTAGTTTTTCTTGTAGTGGATTTAGGGAAAGTACCCTCTTGTAAATAATGGAATATGTGTGAGTACTTTTCATTTGAATCAAGACTTAGGAAACAATTAAAATAGCTGGAGATGTCATAAATAAAAAATTTCATGAGGTTATGTATAGTAAATTGATAATTCACAATGTGATCACCCATGAAAATAAGAGAGGTAGCACTTTTCATTACATTTGCATGTCTATTATCTTTCCATGGTAGAGAGCTAATAGAATAAGAAAGGAACTCATTTAACAAGGATAAAGAAAGGTCATGATATTGGGATAATTTATAGTTCTTAGTTTGATAATTACCTTTTTATTTGTTTGGTAACCAATTATGAATCTCCAAAGATACGTAAATGTTTCACATTGAGTTATAAAGATGTGTTTAATCTATAAATAAGGGCTTCATATTCTGCAATATTATTAGAGAAAAGGAAGTTAAGATGATATGATAGAGGAAGTGGCTTCCCTGAAAGAGATACTAATATGACATTAGCACCAAAGCCAATTCAAGATCTAGATCCATCAAGGAATAACTCTCATCTATTATGAATATCTATAGGAAGGACAAATTCATCAAGAAAAGAAGTTTAATTATAAATAGCATTAGGTGAAGGAGCTTTCTCCAAGTGGTCATTCAAATCTTTTCCTTTTATCACTTTCTAGGAAATAAACTTAAGATCAAATTGGTTGAACATCATTACCCATTTAGGAAGGCATCCCAAGAGACCAGTCTGAGAAAAAAGATGTTTTTAAGGATCAAACTTTATGATGACATGAGTTTTAGCATGAAGGAGATAATGCCTTAATTTTTTTAGTAGCAAAAAATAAAGCAAGACATTATTTTTCTATCAGAGTGTATCGGGTCTCATAGTCAAGTAAAGTTTGACTTATGTAATGCATAACTTGTTCTTTCCATTTTGATCATATTGAGCTAAAATAACTGCAAGAGCATGAGAGGAATAAAAAGTGTATAGATGGAATGGTTGATTAGGTATAGTTGGTTGTAAAATAGGAGGATTAGAAATATATTTTTTGAAATTATCAAAATATTTTTGACATTTTTCATTCCATGAAAAGGGGTTATCCTTTATTAACAATGAAGTGGAAGGAGTTGTTTGATCCACAAGGTGTGAAACAAACCTACAAATAGATTGAATTTATTCTATTAGTATTATATTTTCCATCAAAATAAATAGAACCTATTCCAACATTTTTTATAGTCTAGTCATCTCCAAATCTAATAGAACCACCATCATATTTTTCAAGTTTTATAGACTTACTTTTTTCACCAATCATATGATTAGAGAAACCACTATCAATAAATGATTCATTCTTAGCTCTTATAAAATGTAATGTAGTTGCAACAATTTTAGTATAACATTTTAGAGATATCATATTACTAACTTAAGGTTCAGGTTCAACTTATTCAATATAAAATAAACACTCACCTTCTTCTGATTCATCATCTGAGATACTAGCATCTTTATTAACATAATAGGACTTCTTATTGAATTTTAAATTTTGTCTTGTCCCTTTTTCTAAAAATCTAGTAGCAATATGACCAAACTTTACACATCTAAAACATTTAAGAGGTAAGATACCTTTATACTTATCGATTCCTTTATTTAGCCTCCTTACATAGTTTTCTTTGGCGTCATTTGTGCTCTCATAATATGTATCTTCATCATCCATTATTGCTTTGAAAGTAGCCTCAGATCTAGCTTTGTCTTTCCTAAACATTCTCATCTTGAATGCACTCAAAGTGTAAAAGAGTTGTTTCTAGTGAATTTTTCTGGATCATATGCTTCTTTGATTTTTGAAACCTTTTCACCATAGCTTTCCGAGAGAGTCCTCAAAATTTTCCCTATTACGTCCTTATCATCCAAAGTGTTGCAAATATTTATAATCTCATTTACAACATCAACAATTTTTTTAAAGTATCTTTCTATATCTTTTCCTTATTATTTCCTTCATAGATGTTTTTCAAATTTTCCCAAATAAGAATAGTACACATTGTTAATATTATGTTTTCCATCAAAAGAAATAGAACCTATTACAACATTTTTTTTAGTCTGATCATCTCAAAATATAATAGAACCACCATCATAGTTTTCAAGTTTTACAAACTTACTTTTATCACTGATCATATGATTAGAAAAACCATTATCAATTAATGATTCATTCTTATGTATTCTAAATTTTAGTATTAGTTTTCAGAGATATCATATTACTAAATTTAGTTTCAAGTTCAATTTCATATTAAACTAACAATTCATTAGGCACATAATCCTAGATCATTAGGCACATAATCCTAGATCATCCTAATTCATCATTACGCTCAAACAAACAAACAAATCCATTCCACCCATCAGATTTACTAGAAACTTATGATAAACATTCAAAAACATTGTCATCCTCCACTAAAACACTTGTAACTACTTTTTGGATCACCATAATCACAAACCCATTGAATGGTAAACACATTGCTATGTCCTTAATGTTCAAGATTTGATTCTGAACAGTTGATTGATTGTATGTTTGTCATTGATGACAACATATAATACACAGCAGTACTTCTATAAGTACTTATCCATATGATGACATTAAGACTTGCATGGATAGATACATGTTTTTGACATGTTTATTATTCTATGTTCATACACGCAGACTCAGATATGATGTTTCAGTAAAGATATGTAATTTTGTTGTTGACGGTTATAG
The DNA here is from genome assembly GCA_018584345.1 of Thuja plicata. Classification (NCBI taxonomy): domain Eukaryota; kingdom Viridiplantae; phylum Streptophyta; class Pinopsida; order Cupressales; family Cupressaceae; genus Thuja; species Thuja plicata. The sequence goes on from MU223512.1 coordinate 498,947, forward strand.
TTCTGGAGGAATAACGGTTTAAGGCCAACGTATGTAATGTGTTTATTGATTTGCACCTATCTTTAGGATATGCATGTGTATATTCATGATTATTTATGAGTTTTTGATATTAATCTAAAGGCACCAAACATATTTCAAGAAGATTGCAAAGTTATGGTTAATTTGGTGAAGCCGACTTAGTGAAGTGATGCGCCTATTCAGTTTGTACTTGCGCAGTTGTAATTATTCTTGCATGTTTAGTAGAGCCAACAAGGATGTTATGAAGAGTTTTCTAACAGGTCCCATGATCTCATAATTGGTGTATGTACTTATAGAAGGTCATTTGTGATAATAAGAGTTGCAAAAGCCAGAGATAAGAAAAGAAGAGCAGAGTGTTAAAGCAGCAGAGCTATATTTATCATATGTTGATAATATAGATATTGAAGTAGAAGCCTTCAAAATATAGATAAGATTGTTGTAGTTCTTTACAAGAGGTTAAAGCATCGGTGCACAAAAGGAACTAATCAGACAAGCAGTGTCACAAGCAACAATTCATCTTGTTGATACAGTGTGTTTCAAATATCCAGAAGGTTGTAGCCTTCACCACTTGGACAGTGAGTCCTTGGACAGTGAGTCCTCCACCGCTAACAGGGTTATTCTAAAAGACTCCTAATAGGGTCTGACCCTTAACCAGGTCACTATACTACTGCATTGTGATGAACAACTCCTAACAGGGTTGAAAGATCTTTTAACAGGGATTACTATAAACAGTATAGTTCTTTGTGGGTGCTAATTCCCACCGGGGTTTTTACCATTTGGTTTCCCGTAACCAAATTGATGTGTTGTGTAATGTGTTATTTGAATGTGCATTTAATTTATATCAGTCTAGATTAATAAGTACAAAATATTTAAATTTGTTGATAATTGATTCACCCCCCCCCCTCTCAGTTATCCCTGAAGTATTCTAACAATTGGTATCAGAGCCAAGTGCCTTGGAGAGAAATCATAATAGCTTAAGGTAGATCATATGGCATACTTCAGAAAAGAGAGTCCTAAGTTTGATGGAGAGAACTATCTAGATTGGAAGAACAAAATGATAACACATCTACAATGCGTTGGCTTTGAGATCTTTGAGATTGCTACACAAGAAGTTAATATTCCTTCTTTAAAAGACCTTGCAAAGGATGATTCTACTAATAGACAAAAGGAAACATTTACCAACAATGCTATTGCCAAAGAAGCCCTAATCAGCACCTTATCTGACAGTGAATTTTCAGAAATCAAGAAGATTGACAAAGCATATACCATATGGAAGTATTTAGAAGACATGTTTGAAGGAGATGATCAAGAAAAGAATGCACGCAGGAAGACATGGAAGAAGAAATACAACAGCCTTGAGATGTTGCCTGAAGAGAACATTAGAGCTTACAATCAAAGGATAAATGAAGCAGTATCCAGAATCAGGAACAATGGTGGTGAAATATCAGAAGAAGATATAATGGATAAGTTGTTAACTACTTTGACATCAGACTATGAAAAAAAGATCAGTATTCTAGAAGAAACTATGCAATTCTCACAAAACTTCAAGAGAGAGACTCTAATCAGCAAAATCTCTGCATTTGAGATATCTAGATTGAAGACTGAACCAAAGAATGAAATAGCCTTCAAAGCCACAGTCCATGGTAAGAAATCCTTACACACATCTAGTCATGATGGGGAACAAGAAGTTGATGAAGAACTTGAAGAAATCATAGCTATGATTGCTAGAAGAGAGAAGAAAGGAAATGGTAAATATGAAGGACATCTTCCATTCAAGAGTTTTTCATGCAATAAGATTGGTCACTTTGCATCTAAGTGTCCCACAAGAGTCAAGAAGTTCAAATCTGATTACAAACCTAAATATAGAAAGGAATGTTACCATGTTGAAGAAGGTGTAAATGATGAAGATTCAGGAGAAGATGAAATTGGATTCATTTTCCTTAAAGACATGGAAAGGTTGCTTGAAGATATTGACATTATAGATAAAGAAGATGATCATGAATTAGCCTTAATTTCCAAAGCAGATGTCAGAACTGATTGGATCATTGATAGTGGATGCTCACATCACAGGACAGGTGACAAATATAGATTTGTTCATTTAGACAAATACAAAGGTGGTATGGTTAGATTTGGAGATAACACTCCTAAACCTATCATAGGCAGAGGATCCATCACCTTGGATGTAAAGAACAAGATAGATGATGTTCTATATGTTGATGGTTTGCATCATAATTTACTAAGTGTTGGACAACTACTTGACAAAGGTTATCATCTGGAGTTCAAGGACAACAAATGCATTATTAGAAACAAGGACGGAGACATGATTGCATCAGGCTCTAAAACAAAAGGTAATGTTTTTCAGCTCAATTCAGATGTAAGTTGTTTTGTTGCGAAAGTAGATGATAGTTGGTTATGGCACAAGAGACTATGTCATATCAATTTTGACAATATAGTAAAGATCAGTAATGTCAAGGCAGTTAGAGACCTACCAAGCATTGCAAGACCAATTGACACAATTTGTAGGGAATGTGTTATGGGTAAACATGTAAGGATTTCCTTCAGAAGAAAGCAGACCTCAACTGAAAACAAGCTGGACTTAGTGCATACATATTTATGCGGTCCTACTCAAACAAGATCATACTATGGTGAAAGGTACTCTATTTTTTTTGTTGATGATTTTTCTAGGATGATGTGGGTTGCATTCTTAAAAGAGAAGTCAGAAGCCTTTGAGAAGTTCAAAATATTCAAAGCTAAGGTTGAGAATGAATCTGGACTAAAACTAAATGCTTAAGATCAGATAGAGGAGGAGAATTCACCTCTGACCAGTTTTATGACTACTGTGAAGAACATGGAATAAAAAGGCACTTGAGTGCCCCTAGAACACCTCAGAAAAATGGAATTGCAAAAAGGAGAAATAGGATTATACTTGATACAGTGCGCACCATGATGATTGAAGGAAAAGTGGTGCACACCTATTGGAGAGATGCAGTGAACGCAACAGTGTATACTATCAACAGAACACAATTGAGACTAGGCATGGACAAGACACCCTATGAACTTTGGTTTGGTAATGTACCCACAGTAAAATACTTTAGAATATTTGGCAGCAAGTGCTACATCAAGAG
>MU223512.1:503487-516247 GCA_018584345.1 Thuja plicata
TAGACTATGGTTTATGGTATCCTAAATCAGAGAATACACAACTTCATGTGTATACTAATGCAGATTGGGCAGGTTGTATTGATGACAGAAAGAGCACTTCAGGAGGAGTAGTATTTCTTGGAGAAAGATTGGTATCTTGGACAAGCAAGAAGCAAAATTGTATTTCTCAGTCAACGACAGAGGCAGAATATGTTACAGCAGCACTGAATTATACAACAATTGTTTGGATCAAGCAGATGGTTAAAGACTTTGGTATTCAAGTTGACTATCCTATTGTTATTCATTTTGATAACACCAGTACTACTAACATGTCTAAGAGCCATGTGATGCACGCAAAGACAAAACACATAGAGATCAAGTACCATTTTCTGAGAGAAAAAGTTGTAGACAAGTGACATTGGACTATGTAAGCACAAAAGATCAATTGGTAGACATTTTCATGAAGCCTTTAGCAAAGGCTACTTTTGAGTATCTAAGGGAGAAGTTGGGAGTCATTCCCTCTCCTAAGTCTGATTAGAGAAAGCAACAAGTACATCAGTCCTGTGTGATTGATGAATGGTTGACTACTCTACTTTTGGAGTAGTACCTATGCATAATGGTTTATGGTGCCCTTTGCCATTGATTTCAATGGGGGAGTATGTACTAAAAACAAGAAACACAAATAAGGAGCTAAAACAAGGAACACATACAAGGAGCTTATACTCTGGGGGAGTATACAGATAAAACACAATCCATGTAACTGCAGCACTGTTAATGAATCTTTGACGAGGATATTGAGAAGATTGTAAAAGAAAGAAGGCACCATGAACAGAAGTTGTTTTTATCATATGTTTCCATCAATGCCAAAGGGGGAGATTGTTGGAGATTTGATTTTGAACAGTTGATTGATTGTATGTTTGTCATTGATGACAACATATAATACACAGTAGTACTTTTGTAAGTACTTATCCATATGATGACATGAAGACTTGCGTGGATAGATACATGTTTTTAAAATGTTTATTATATTATGTTCATACACGTAGACTTAGATATGATGTTTCAGTAAAGATATGTAATTTTGTTGTTGACAGTTACAGTTTTGGAGGAATAACAGTTTAAGGCCGACGTATGTAATGTGTTTATTGAGTTGCACCTATCTTCAGGATATGCATGTGTATATTCATGATTAGTTATGAGTTTTTTATATTAAGCTAAAGGTGCCAAACATATTTCAAGAAGATTGCAAAGTTATGGTTAATTTGGTGAAGCCGACTTAGTAAAGCGACGCGCCTATTCAGTTTGTACTTGCACGATTGTAATTATGCTTGCACATTTAGTAGAGCCAATAAGGATGTTATGAAGATTTTTCTAATAGGTCCCATGATCTCATAATTGGTGTATGTACTTATAGAAGGTCATTTGTGATAAGAAGAGTTGCAAAAGCCAGAGATAAGAAAAGCAGAGTAGAGTGTTAAAGTAGCAGAGCTATATTTATCATATGTTGATAATATAGATATTGATGTAGAAGATTTCAGAATACAGATAAGATTTTTGTAGTTCTTTGCAAGAGGTTAAAGCATTGGCGCACAAAAGGAACTGATTAGACAAGCAGTGTCACAAGCAACAATTCATCTTGTTGATACAGTGTGTATCAAATATCCAGAAGGTTGTAGCCTTCACCACTTGGATAGTGAGTCCTTGGACAGTGAGTCCTCCACCCCTAACAGGGTTATTCTAAAAGACTCCTAATAGGGTCTGACCCTTAACCAGGTCACTATACTACTGCATTGTAATGAACAACTCCTAACAGGGTTGACAGATCTTTTAACAGGGATTACTATAAATAGTATAGTTCTTTGTGGGTGCTAATTCCCACCAGGGTTTTTACCATTTGGTTTCCCGGTAACCAAATTGATGTATTATGTAATGTGTTATCTGAATGTGCATTTAATTTATATTAGTCTGGATTAATAAGTACAAAATATTTAAAGTTGTTGATAACTGATTCACCCCCCCCTCTCAGTTATCCCTGAAGTATTCTAACACTTAACGCATTCCTAGATGTGTAACCAAATTTTTCATCTACAACATGTGCGTAAAAGTAATATCTACAAATTAGTAACTTTGTAACACTGGTAATCAAAAAAATAACCAGTCTTCATCTATGACACCATAACTTGATCAAGTCATCATGTCAGAAAATCAAACTTGACAAGAAGTATGTAAACAACCTTTAAATCATCTCATGAGGTGTGTGACTCCTCATATTTAGTAACCTTCTATCGTCATTTATTTGAACATTCCATGTTATTGGAAAAACAACATATATGTCAACCAAACTTCATAGCATATATCAAAACCATTTGACCTTCACACTAGACATCCAAAAAACATAGTAGACATCAAAAATATCATTGACAAAATTTTTATATCAATGACAATAAATGAAACTCTCCAACAATCTCCCACTTTGGCATTGATGGAAACATGTGATAGGAAAAACAATAAAACATTATAGTCAAACAAGAATTCCCTCACATCCTTATTTTTGAAAGAAGTGCCATTACCAGGCATTATAGATGAAGGTATACCAAATCAAGAAATAATGTTATCCTGGATAAAGTTTCAAATAACATCAGTCATAGCAGAATGAAGAGGAATGGATTTGACCTATTTAGTAAAGTAATTGGGAGAAATTATTATAAAAGTATGTTCATGTGAAGAAGGAGGAGATATTTCCCCAATAAGATCCAAAACCCATAGATTAAAGGTCATGAAGCTACCTGAGATGAAATTTCATGAGCGGGATCATGAATCAAATTTTATGTTGTTGAAATTGATGGTAACATTTCACAAAGGAGAAAGAATCTTGTTTGATAGTTTGCCAATAATATCCCATGTAGAGTAACCTATTTACCAAATATTTTCCAACAAACTTTCCCCCACAAGAACATAAATAAGCTTCTTGAAGGGCCACGGGAATGTCAATTTTGTTAAGGCATCAAAGAAGAACATCATTATAACCTCTCCTATATAAGACATTAGAAAGAATTATATACTGAGAGGAAAGTTTGTGAATTCAAGCTCTAGTGTTTCTTGTAGAAGATTCAGGAAAAGCATCCTCTTGTAAATAATGAAAGATATGTGAGTGCCTTTCATTTGAATCAAGACTAAATAAACAATTAACATAGCTAGAGATGTCAAAAATAACAAGATTCATGAGTTTATGTATAGTAAATTGATAATTCACAACGTGATCTCTCATAAAAATAAGAGAGGTAGCACTTTTCATTGCATCTGTATATCTATTATATTTCCATGGTAGAGAGATAATAGAATAAGAAAGGAACTTGTTTAACAAGGATAAAAGGTCATAATATTGGGATAATTTAGAGTTCTTAGTTTAATAATTACCTTTGATTTGTTTAACAACCAATTGTAAATCTCCAAATATATATATAACTTTCACATTGAGTGATAAAGTTATGTTTAATCCATAAATAAGGGCTTCATATTATGTGATATTATTATTGCAAAGGAAGTTAAGATGATAGGATAATGAAAGTGTCTTTCCACAAAGGGATACTAATATGACACTAGCACCAAAGCTAATTTGACATCTAGATCCATCAAAGAATAAATCCCATGTATTATCAATATCTATAGGAAGGACAAATTCATCAAGAAAAGAAGTTGAATTAGAAATAGTATTAGGTGAAGGAGATTTGGCCAAGTGTTCAGTCAAAGCTTGTTCTTTTATGATTTTTTGGGAAATAAACTTAAGATCAAAATTGTTGAACATTATTACCAATTTAGTGAGGCGTCCCACGAGATCGGTCTTAGAAAAAAGATGTTTTAAAGGATCAAACTTTATAATGTCATGAGTTTTACGATTAAGGAGATAATGTCTTAAATTTTGAGTAGAAAAAACCAAATCAAGACATTATTTTTCTATTGGAATGTATCAGGTCTCATAGTCAAGTAAATTATGACTTATGTAATACATAGCTTGCTCTTTCCATTTTGATCGTGTTGAGGTAAACAACATCAAGAGCATGAGAGGAAGAAAAAGTGTATAGAAGGATTGGTTGATTAGATATAGTTGGTTGTAAAATATAATGATTAGAAAGATATTGTTTGAAGTCATCAAAATCTTTTTCATAGTCTTGATTCCATGAAAAGGTGTTATCCTTTATTAACAATGAAGTGAAAGGAATTGTTTGATCCAAAAGGTGTGATACAAACCTACAAATAGTTTGAAATTATTCTTGTTAGTATTATATTTTCCATCAAAATAAATAGAACCTATTCTAACAATTTTTATAGTTTGATCATCTCCAAATCTAACAGAACCACCATCATATTTTTATAGTTTTACAGACTTACTATTGTCGCTGGTCATATGATTAGAGCAACCACTATCAATCAATGATTCATTCTTATCTCTTCTAACATGTAATGTGGTTGCAATAATTTTAGTATAACTTTTTAGAGATATCATATTAATAACTTAAGGTTCAGGTTCAACTTCTTCAATATAAAATAAATAGTCACCTTCTTCTGATTCATCATCTAAGATACTATCATCTTTATTAACTTAATATAACTTCTTATTGAATTTTAACTTTTGTCGTGTCCCTTTTTCTAAACATCTAGTAGCAATATGACCAAACTTTGCACACCTGAAAATTTTAAGAGGTAAGATACCTTTATACTTACTGATTCCTTTTTTTAGCTTCCTTACAAATTTTTCTTTGGCTTCATCTATGCTCTCATCATTTGGATCATCATCAACCATTGTCTCTTTGAAAGTAGCCTAAAATCAATCTTTGTCTTTTCTAAATTTTCTCATCTTGAATGCGCTCAGAATGCAAAAGAGTTGTTCTCTGGTGAATTTTTCTAGATCATAAGTTTCTTTAATTTTTGAAACCTGTTCACTATAGCTTTCCGGTAGAGTCCTAAATTTTTTATCTATTACATATTTATGATCCAAAGTGTTGCAAATATTTTTGATGTCATTTACAACATCATCAATTTTCTAAAAGTAGCTTGCTATATCTTCTCCTTATTTCATCCTAAAGTTCTCATATCTTCCTTCAGCAACCTACATCTAAGCTAGTTTAACCCTTTCATTTCTTTTATAGATGTTTTTAATTTTTTCTTAAATACCAATAGTACACATTGTTAGTATTGTGTTTTCCATCAAAAGAAATAGAAGCTATTCCAACAATTTGTTTGGTCTGATCATCTCCAAATCTTATAGAACCACCATCATATTTTTAGAGTTTTACAAATTTACTTTTATCGTTGATCATATGATTAGAGAAACCACTTTCAATCAATGATTCATTCTTATGTCTTGTAATATGTAATGTAGTTGAAAATTTTTTAGTATTACTTTCAGAGATGTCATATTACTAACTTGGTTCAGGTTCTATTTCTTCAACATAAAATAACCAATCACCTTCTTCTAATTCATCATCTAAGATACTAGCATCTTGATCAATGTAAACTACCAACACATTAGGAATATAATCCTAGATCATCCTAATGCATCATTAAGCTCAAACAAACAAACAAATTCATTGCACCCATCAGATCTACCAAACTTATGATAAAATTTCAAGAACATTGTCATCCTCCGCTAAAATACTTGTAACTTCCTTGTGGTTCACCAGAATCACAAACCCTTTGAATGGTAAAAATATTTCTATGTCCTTAACACATTCCTAGCTGCACATCCAAATTTTTTATCTACAATATGTGCATGAAAGCAATCTCTATAACTTAGTAACTCTGTAACATTGGTAATCAACAAAATAACTAGTCTTCATCTATGACACCATAACTTGATCAAATCATCATGTCAGCAAATCAAACTTGTTATGAAGTATGTATATAACCTATACATCATCCCATGAGGTTCTTGAATCCTCATCTTAAGTAACCTTTTTTTCATCATTCATTTGAACATTTTGTGTTATTGAAAAAACTGCATATATGTCAACCAAACTTCATAACAGATATCAAAACCATCTAATCTTCACACTAAGCATCCAAACAACATAAAAAACATTAAAAAAAACATGATAGTAGACATATTGACATCAATGAGAACACATCCAACTTTCCATCAACCTCCCCTTTAGCATTGATGGCAACATGTGATGGAAAAAACAATAAAACATTATAGTCAAACAAGAATTTCTATGCATCCTTATTTTTGAAAGAATTACCATTATTAGACATTATAGCTTAAGGTATACCAAATTGTGAAATAATGTTATCCTGGATAAATTTACAAATAACATTGATCATAGTAGAATGAAGTGAAATGGCTTCGACCGATTTAGTAAAGTAATTGGTAGCAATGATCATACAAGTATGTTCATGTCAAGGAGGAGATATTTTCGCAATAAGATCCACACCCCATAAATTTAGAAAGTCATGAAACCATCTGAGATCAAAGTTCATGAGTAGGAGAGTGAATCAAATTTTTAGGTTCTTGAAAATAATGGCAATGTTTCACAAAGGAGAAGGAATCCTGTTCCCTGGTTTGCCAATAATATCCCATGTAAAGTAACCTATTTACTAGAGATTTTCTACCAACGTTTTTCCCACAAGAACCTAAATGAGCTTCTTGAAGGGCTACAAGAATGTCAATTTTGTTAAGGCATCAAGGAATAAGAATGTTATAACCTCTCCTATATAGGACATCAGAAAGAATTATATACTGAGAGGAAAGTTTGCAAATTCAAGCTCTAGTGTTTCTTGTAGTGGATTCAGGGAAAGTACCATCTTTTAAATAATGGAAGATATGTGTGTACCTTTCATTTGAATCAAGACTAAATAAATAATTAACAAAAACTAGAGATGTCAGAAATAACAAGATTCATGAGGTTATGTATAGTAAATTGATAATTCACAACGTGATCTCCCATAAAAAATAAGAGAGGTAGCACTTTTCATTGCATTTTCATGTTTATTATATTTCCATGGTAGAGAGATAATAGAATAAGAAAGGAACATGTTTAAAAAGGATAAAGAGAGGTCATGATATTGGGATAATCTAGAGTTCTTAGTTTGATAATTACCTTTGATTTGTTTGACAACCAATTGTGAATCTCCAAAGATACAAAAATGGTTCACATTGAGTGATAAAGTTATGTTTAATCTATAAGTAAGGGCTTCATATTCTGCAATATTATTAGTGCAAAGGAATTTAAGATGATAGGATAGAGGAAGTTTCTTACCTGAAAGAGATACTAATATGACACTAGCACCAAAGCTAATTTGACATCTAGATCCATCAAAGAATAACTCCCATGTATTATAAATATCTATAGGAAGGACAGATTCATCAAGAAAACAAGTTAAATTAGAAATAGAATTAGGTGAAGGATCTTTGGGAAAGTGGTCAGTCAAATCTTGTCCTTTTATGATTTTTTGGTAAATAAACATAAGATCAAACTTGTTGAATATTTTTACAATTTAAGCAAGGCGTCCCAAGAGACCGGTCTTAGAAAAAAGATGTTTTAAAGGATTAAACTTTATAATGACAGTAGTTTTACCATTAAGGAGATAATGTCTTAATTTTTTATTACAAAAAATCAAAGCAAGACATTATTTTTCTATCGGAGTGTATTAGGTCTCATAGTGAAGTAAAGTATGACTTATATAATACACAGCTTGCTCTTTCCATTTTGATCATTTTGACCATTTTATTCTGCATCAGATTCCTCAATGGTCTTTACCTTAGGTAGTTCTTCATCTTTAACCTATACATAAGGATATGTACTTGGTTCCTTTGTCTTATCTTCTTCCTTGTTTTCAAAAATGGACTTCAACAACTTAGTTGCAGTCTGCACAACATCCTCTATTTTCTTGTCCAAGACTTGAAAGGTCCTAAACCTTGGAGTATGTCTACTCTCATATTTAGACAAAATATTTTACCTCTTTATCAATCAATGTAGGCATGATTGTCTTCAAGGTTTTTTTTTTATTGTTGGAATTATATTGTAATGATGTACTGAGAGGGGAGGGGTGAATCAGTACCTCTAAAAATTTTCTTGGTTAGCCCATTAACCCTTAATCATCAGTTTGTAAATTCTCTTATCTAACTATTCATCTTTCTTTATGTATATGCAATCATATCATAAGTTCTTTAGTATGTAATCATAAAAGAAATATTCATGAAAATAGATAACACATGACATAAGATATGATATCGCAGAAAACTCCTGTTAGGAAGTAAAAACTACAGTGGGGATTGTTACCCACAAGACTTCACTATCTGTAGATAAGAAGGGGCTGGTTAAGGCTTACAATTGGTCACTTCTGATGACCTACCCTATTAGGAGTATTACAGTGGAGACCTGTTAAGATCTACTTCATTTGAAGCTTTAGCAACACTGTTAAGTGTGCACTCTGTTAAGAGATTTTTAAAGAACGGTTAAGTCAACCTTCTACAAAAGGATTTTAGATGTGATGCACTTGTTAGAATGCAACTACATAAGTCTTTGATCTGATGATGTATGCAATCTCTAATTGCTGATAACATATCCAATATAGCTTTCTATGTATGAGTAATCATCCTTCCATGATTGAATAATACCTTTGTCTGCTCGTCGGTAGCCTTTGTGTGTTCTTTACAACTGATATGATCTGTTTCTAAACTTTGCATGAATTCTGCCTTCTACTCCTTAGATGCTCATCGGGGCTATCAACAATAATGAATTCATTTCTCACAATTGATTTGAACATCTACTTATACTAGATTTTGGCTTAATTCTTGATTCACACTTCACAAGTTAACTCTAGATCGAAGGTTTACAACTTGACCTTGATCTTTAGTTAGATATGTTTTAGATCCATTAGGATGCTTTAAAACATTTACATAAAGCTTTCTTGAACCTCAAGTTATGATTTAAAACAAATTAAAACTCTATAAATAGAATTACATTTCTCTATCTGACGTGTAAAACTCAAATCCATTATTTGTGGGTTCTCTAACTGACTGTCGGTTCTGATGTTCGGGTTTCTTTGTCATCGGTGTTCCTTTCTTGAACTGGTCGTCAGGTATGCCTTTTATTCTTCATCAGTTTTGTTCTCAAAACTGTGTCATCGGTGATGATCTCAATGTTATGTTATTGACCCGTCGGTGATGTCCTGTTAACTTCATTGGTGCAACACTTGTTAGTGTTCGTCGGCCAATTCCATACTTAGCATTTTATCATGACCTTTGTGTTCTTTTGGGTATGCTCACTGTTCACCGGTAATGATTTTAGTCTGCCAGTAATTCTTGTACCGATGATCTCTATCAATGTTTTTCACTAAGTGTACTAATGGCAAAATTAATGTCATCAATCTCCCCCTTTGACATTAGTATCAAAAACATGATATGTGCAACATACTAAGTGTATTAGTATGTACACCTGTGTATACTCCTTCCTTATTCATTTGAATGACTCCCCCTTTGTATTTTCCGATAAGTGTAAGTATATATACATATCCTTATGCACTTTTCTTTTCCCCTTTTTTTTTATATATATTGTACATAACTATCTTTATATATATGTTCCTTCTGTACATACAATATAGATTTCATTTCTATTCCTCCTTTTTTGATTCTAAAGGCAAAGGTACTTACAGCATGTAAAAAAGGTGGGAATGTGAGGACTTGATCTCCTCCATCATCTTTTCCCATTTATCCTTTAGCATTTCTAGAGCCATGTGCTCTAGTAATATCCTTACATGTATATCATAGATGTTGTCTACTACAGACATCTCTGGGGTTGCAATAAGTTTTCTTATTTCAGAAATATGCTACTATAGAATGGTAAGATTAGGCAAAATGTGTGCCTGTAGTTCTGTAATCTCACCTCTTAGTTGTGTTTCAGCATACCATATTTCTTTCCTTAGCCTATTAGCCACAATGACCTTGTCATGATGCGCCTTGATACTGTCTGCATTTGAGGTTAGGCTTTGTGCACTTGCTGTGACATTAGAATCTATCTCTGCTAACTTGTCACTATTTTCTTTTGTAAAATTTTCAAGTGTGCACATCTTTTGAACTAAGGTAATTGCTTCAGAAATCATTGGCTCTAATTGATCAGTTAGTTCAGAGAGCTTTACCTTGTTCAGTGCCACTTCTTGGCTGATTTTATCAATTAACTTGTATTGATACTTCTTTTATGCTTGTTCTTCCATAGCTTGTTCTGCATCTATATTCTGCTCTATGATTGCGTCGGTAAGAACAACAATTTGTTCCTTAACTGCAGCAGTTTCTTCAAGTTTTACCTTAGGAACAAGTTGTTGGAGAATGTCTCTTTCCTTGTCAAGTGCCATTTTTTCCCTGTGTTCCTATATCATTTTCTTTTGAATGGATTTCCTTTGACATAGCACTCCAAACTCTTGAAGTTTATCACTATCCAAAGTGGTAATATCGTAGTTTGGAACTTCTATTACTTCATTCGGTGTAATAGCCAAGATGTCTTTATTTACTATTTTCTTCTTCTTCTTGTTTGGCTGGGTGGCAGATTGATGTACTACCATCTATAAAGCTTGAGATTGGGTGGATTTAATAGGTGAGGGTCGAGAAGATGAGGCATCCTTTTGTATTTGTTTTGAGTCCACCGGCTGGTTTGGTGAAGATGTCTCCTCATTTGCCTTAGGTTTATCAACATATGTATCTTCTTTAAGTTTTATACCTTCATCCTGCTTGAATCCTTCACTTTTATATTTTACTTCACCCTTTCTCAGTGTATCCTATGTTTTATTATCAGCTTCTTTGTTTTGATCATTTGATGCTTCTTGCTGATTGTCGATTGCATCCTTCATTTCTGTATCTGTATCCTTTTGAGTGTTGGATACATCTTTTTTTTCATCAGTATCTATATCCTTGGGTATATTTTCATCTCTTAGATGATTTGTCCTAACTTGACTGAATATCAATACCATCTATTAATATATTCATGATTGTAGGTGTATTGATTGTTGCAGTGCCAATAGTTGTATCCTATTTGTCGGTATTGCCCTTTGCAATATTTATGACTTCATCTTTTTGAACTTCTGTTGTAGGGTCTTGTCCTATGGTGTCATTGACAATGTTGTCTAACCATCATTCTATTGGAAAGTAAGAATGCAAGAAATTGTTATTTTGTCATTGATGTCAAACCTTAACTGGTGAGACTATTGTTATCTGTTTGAGTACCATATCTATTGATTGATGAAGAAAATTTAACAAGAAGACCAAGTGAATGGTTGAAGTAAGGAAAATAAAAGGGTACTTGATCAGTTGGCACTATGGAAAAGTAATTAGTTGTTTATCTTTCAAAGATAGTTTTTCTGGTTGTTTTGTGCCGAGCGAAGTTGTTTGTGCTGAGCAAGTTTGTTCATTAATGCCGAGCACTTGTGAAATTTCCGAGTGGAAACAGTGACTGCCGAGAAGATCAGAGATGTTGGCCGACTTGAATTATTTGGATTAATGATGAGATTTGAGATCTCTGGCTGACTTAGTTAATTTTATTGGGATATGTAAAGTTAATTAAAGATTGATCCACGTTATTTAATGTATGGATAACTGTAATTAATGCATGGATTCAAGATTTAATTAGAGACTACTTTGGAGAAGTAAATGTAATGTAATGATGGAATGATCCATTGGATCTGACCTAACCTAAGATCTACAATCTTGATTAAGCGGCAAAGAATTATCTGACCTAGACAGAGAGGTATATGATAACCTCAAGGGGTTATTCATTGAAGTGCGAATGTACGGATTGATGTAAATGTGTGTATGCAAGAGGATTGCATAGTTGATTTATTGATTGGCATGACCTAGCAAAGAAGGCTGAACACAGAAGCAGAAAGTTCCATGCGTGATTGCTTGACGGATTTCCAAGCAGATCAGAAGATTGAAATGACAATGTAGGCCACTTAGTAAGTTAGCATCAGAGCTGTAATTGGATCTAAATTTGCAAAGTAAGTCATATGTATCAGATCACAATTGCTGATTACTTTCTAACCATTGTATTAGTTAAAATCCTTTAACAAGGTTGACCTAACAGTAATTTGTATAAATCCTCTAACACTAGTACATTTGAGGTCAAATTCTGACGGCCATTTGTTGGATTTGCAACGCTCATTTGTTAGAATTTTGACACCTGAGTCCGTCGCCATTTTTGCATTGGAAATTGTGATAGAAGACATACCCGTCAGTTTACCAACACCATGTCATGTTGAAAACTTGCACATAACAATGACTTCATTATGGCATTTCCTGCGGTTCATCCATCGGAATTTCGATAACAAGACCTATCACAAATATACAGTCTCTGTCGGAATGAACTGTCAAAACAATATTTCTGACATTAGTACTGTTGGAATAGGGATAGTTTGCACCAAATTCTAACAGATCTACCTGTCAGTGATATGGCCTTAATGTCAAAGGGTCTGTCAAAATGTTTCTATTTATGACACAAAAATTGTCGGAAGAGCGACAGTTGTGCAGCATTTCTCTGACAGGTTTCCCTGTCGAACGTAGAGCATTAATGTCGCAATAAATGTCATAAATTATTTTTCTCTGACATTTTGTCTGTCGAAAGCATAGCGCTACCATCAGAATTAATTATAAATTGTTGAAAAACCGATGGATAGGCACATTAAAGTTAACATAGCTCAAGAGACCATCATAGGTTGTCTCTTTCTTCGGTCTATATTATTGACAGAATGTTTTACCTTTCATTAGCTCATCAAATCTGGGGATTTGAAAGAATTT
>MU223512.1:526463-540310 GCA_018584345.1 Thuja plicata
TCACCCACCTCTTCAGTTCAAAAAGGTAACTCATAATTAGCTCTTCAGTTAACCAAACTCTATCTCCTCTTTACCAAATAAAGAGGTGGAGTTTACTGAGGACCTCTCCTATTCCTTTTGATCTCAAACGTTCTTCTCCCCATCTCTGGGATTGATCTCAATCGTTCATTTCATCACCAAATCCTATATAATAAACCCTTCATAACCATTTAAAGGATCCAGGATTTCAAGCTCTTGTGTGCCATTACTCTATCAGTTTGGTTCTAGCATTCAAGTCATCTAGCGATCACACACATACATTTCAATTATCAAATTCTTGACGCTTCTCAAGTCATAGATGCTGCCCCGCCAGTACTGAGCATCAAGAACAGTGTTTCGGAAGGAGTAGAGAGAAACAATAGAAGCTTCAAGCATCATGGGGTTTGCATTTATTTGTCTTCCTTTCTCTTTCTTGTACATTTTATTTCTCACATTTCTATTATTCATATAGTAGTCATTATATACTTGATTTGCATTCATTTGTGAAACCTTTGCTAGTAACCCTCGCCTTTGGAAAGCTGTGGGAACCGGAAAGAGAGGCGTACATTTTGGTGAACCCAACGTGAAACAAACAGCCCAAATATCTCTTGCAGACGAAGAAACGGATTGATCAACCATGGCCGTACGGTCGTAAATTTAAAAATTACACTTTTCTTCGACATTTGCACTATTTCACAATTGTTGGTATTTTACCGTAATCATCTATAATGTGCCGCAATCAACTAGTTTAATACCATAATTGATTACAGGCTTTCACAGTTATTCTGTCCATTTCTTGTCTTCTTTCCTCTGGTATTTTGCCGCAATTATCGGATCCATGCTGCAATCGCAAGAATTTTTCCATAGTTGCCCGATCCATGCCGCAATCGACAACATTTTGCCGTAGTTGCCAGTTTATTACCGCAATCAACAACATTTTGCCACAGTTGCCAGTTATTTACCGCAATTGACAGAAGATTACCGCAGTTGCAAGAATATTGCCGCAATCGCAAGAAATATTGCAAACATCAGATCCAAATCTTCTGCCCATCTGTTTCTAAATTGACATTATTTTCAGTTTCTGTGCAGGATTGGATCAAAGTCACCAAGGACAGAGAAGGGTAAGTTTGGTAAGAATCATTCGTTATTTCAAAGTTACTTATATCCTTATTTTGCAAATATCCTTTTTGGCACTAACCTGTTTAGACAACAAAAAACTTAAAGGAATTCATTTGTCGATTTGGGTTTAAAAAGAACAATGCTTGCAAAATGCATCACACCTCATATTTTGGATTTGAACTTAAAATTGATGTGGGGATTAAAACTGAACAAAGGTAAAGAATCTTTCAATTTGGTGCATTAAAACTAAACAAGTAATCAACACCTACTTTTGGGCTTAAAATTGAACATGTGTGCTTGTATGGTGATGTAGCTTATTTCACATTTCAAAATTTGGAGCTTAATCGATTTACCTCGTGTCTTGAGTTTTGGGTGCACTTGCACAAACTGTTAGATTACAAACCTTTATACTTTTTTAGAAAGGCCTGTCCGGGGAATGCACTTCTTCCTTAGAGAATGACCTTAAACCGGTAATCCTTTCAATCGGTATATAAATAAGGCGCGAACCAAAGTTCCATCTTATCTAGCCAAGCTTGGGCGAGGCGTATTGATGATAGTCTAGATCGGGTGAATATCTCTAAGGAGCCAACGTGATCAACTAGGCTCTTAAGTGATTCACGCATGTACAAACTGACTGGAGAGACACCACGAACCCTTACTACAACCTGGATTAATTAGAGGCCAACCCGTTTTACCTCTGAATAAATACCTTATTATAGTGCAAGGGGTTGCAGAATTTCCCCCCAAGATCCCCAACATATGTGTCCCACGGTATTTGTGTAGTGAAAGAGATCTTCACTCCACAGAAACAATACCTAGAAACGGCAAAAACACGGGCACCTACACCGTGGATCTTCATGTCCTAGTAGCGTAAAAATTATTGTGTGAGCTAACAGACATTCAAGCATTGGGCCTATAACATTGTATTCAGAAGCCAATTTGACCTAGATTAATCTGATTGTTCATTGTTGAGACCTCGTGATAACTTTGCAACTTGAAAAATTTGTAGAACATACACTCTTAAATCTTCATTCTTCAAAACACAGTGTATATTGTGCTTGTTCCTTTGATTAGTTTCTAAAAATGCAAAACAAAACATCCAAACTGTCAAAAATGAGTCAAACATGTTAAAGTCTAGGGTTGCCAACGTCAACTATCCTGCAAATCAGAAGCATTGTGTGATAAACTACCACAATCGACCAGTTATTTTACCGCAATTGGTGAAATTGTACCACATTTCACTAGATATACTATATTCCTGTTCTGAACTAAAACCTTGAAAGAATTCTTCATTTGGTGTCCAAAACTAGTTTCTATCCTAGGAAAATGCGAAGAACATTGTGTGAATCTCTAAACATTAAAGATTACCCTTTCTCTGTAAAGCATGATTATTGTCAAAAAACATTGTTGATTCGAAAGCTCAGATTCAAAATATCTTGATCTCATCTTTTCAAATTGACTTTGTCCAAGAAAAAGGTCAAAAAATCTTATCTTTTATCATCACCACTTTGAGATCAAGTTATATCAAAATCTATCCTTAGAATTACCCTTGTCCAAAACATAACTCAGACTTTTCTTAGAAAGGATCCTCTTCATTGTTTGCTTTATATCACTTGTTTTAGTTACAAAACCTGGACCGCACTATGTCTCAAACACCTCATGGAGGACCTTACACAAGGTCTATAGCTAGAACTCAACCAGATGAGTCATATATCAACAGTTTCCCCACTTGGGAAAAAAAGAAAGAGAATGATCCCTTTGCAAATACCAGTTCTACTCTATTCATTGAATAGCCCCATGGGGCATCCTTTTTCCAAGATATCATAGAAGAAGAACTTGAAGATGTGGGACAAGATGCTTACTCCATGAAAGTAGTTGACGCTATTGTAGAGAGGAACCCTGAACGTTACTTGGCCATGTTAATAAAGAAGGGAGTCAAACTCCCTGTTGAATTCAGTGTGTCAACTATATGGCCCGAAAACCCTCTCGCAGGTCAAAACACAACTCACACTCCTCAGATCCTACCTGTTGTGTCACAGATCTTTCCACCATTGGTTCTACCCGCATCAACACAGACTGTATCCAATCAAACCAATGACCCAACCTAGGCCAGCACATCATCTACTCAAGGCATGACAAGCTCGCAACTAAGTGCACCCATGGTCACTAGTATGCCTCCACCTTTGGTCTCATAGCCAGCACAATCAAGCTCTCATGCTATGCCTTCCATCCCACCAAACACCAACTATTCTAAAACTATGCCTCTGTTGCAATCCATTCACACTAGTCTTAGGATCAACACCTCATGCCCACAAGGATCCATCTCTACAAGACCTATTTATAGTTAAGGCCCGCCCAAAGCTACATCTTTTCCCATTCTGACACCCATCCAACCTCCGCAACAGCAACCCCAGCTTCAGTTGCCTCGAATCCAACCCCTGCAACAACAACCCCAGCTTTAGTTGCCTCAGTTCCAACCTTTGCAATAGAAACCCCAACTCCAGTTGCCTCAAATCCAACCTCAGCAATAGCAACCCCAATTTCAAACCCAACCTCAGCAGCAGCAATACCTACCCTAGCATTATCAACCCTTGTTTCAGTCACAATAGCAAACACATCAAAACTCACCATGGACTTCTCATGTCCCTCCAGTTACAAATCACTCGGTGGGGAATCAATATCAAGTCCCTAGGATGAAATCCTATGTTCCTACTCAAGGGACACAAAGGCACAACCTCATACCCACCACGACACAAAGAAATTTCCACACACACCAGCCTCAATATCAAACGGACATGCTAATGCAACAAATGCAAACCCTTCAAACCCAAATGATGGATATGCAAAATCAGGGGCAAACTAAATCCTATACTGCAAAGGATTTATACCCATACCCCTTTGACCATTCTCTTCACATGTCTCCATTCCCAAACCACTTCTTGGTACCAAAATTTGACAAGTATAGGGGCAGTACCAACCCTATTGAGCATATCCGAGAGTTTTTTGCTAGTTGCGTCGAAGTTGCTCATGATGAGACATATCTAATGTGACTGTTCCTACAAAGCTTGGTCAGACCAGAAATTGAATGGTTCTCACATCTACCTCATGGCATTCAGTCTTGGGGAGAGTTGGCTGAAAAGTTCATAGCTCACTTCCATCATAACATCAA
Source organism: Thuja plicata (assembly GCA_018584345.1). NCBI lineage: Eukaryota > Viridiplantae > Streptophyta > Pinopsida > Cupressales > Cupressaceae > Thuja > Thuja plicata. The sequence continues at coordinate 530,770 of MU223512.1, forward strand.
GCGCAAGGTCAGCATTAAGGACCTTTGCAATCTCAAACAGAAATATGGAGAGTCTTTTGTGAAATTCCTAAAGAGATGGAGGAATACGAAAAACCGCATAACATATGATGTCCCGAACAAGACTTAATAGTCATGTTTGTTGACAATCTAATTCCAGACATGTCATTCACAACAGAGTTACAGTTAGCTCCAAACTTTACACAACTCATCGAAAGAGGAGTTCGTTGTGAGCAGAACTTAGTCAAATGAGGAATCCTTTCAAAACCCACACAAATGAATACAAACAAGAATGCAACGGAAAAAGCTAAGTGGTGGAAAAAAAATAAAAATGTCACTAGCGATGGTGTCATTGATGTGAAGACAATCAACTATGCGCAACCCAAGGTGTCACTGCAAGGCACACCTGTGGAAAACCAAAAAACCATAGGGCCCACTCAATAGGCATACACCCAAAACCAACCTCCCCCTGTACAAGCAACCGCTATGTCAAATAGTCAACAACAGAATCAATGCAAACCATGGTTTCAATTCCAATAACGAGATTTCACACTATTAGGAGAGCCGATAGAATCAGCTTTATGCAAGTTGATACAATCAAACACTATCACTCTCCCAGAAATCAGGGAATTTGAACAAGATGAAAACAAACCAAGGTGGTATAATGACAAATATTTCTATGAATTTGATATGGTCAAGGAGCACAAAACAACCAACTGCTACTGATTGAAACATGCTATCCAAGATCTAATTAACACAGGGATCATCGATGTGATGAATACTCAAACCAAAGGCACAACAGATCATACCATTTTCAATGATACCTTTCATGATCACAACAAGGGAAAAGCCTCTGGGTCTGGTGGACAAACCAATAAATTTAACTATACATATGCCAACAATGACAATGTTATCAATTGCCTCAACCCTTCAGATAGCCATGTGGCCATAATCACTATCAGAGACCAAGGTCACAATTGTGTTGTAACAATGTGTCATGCTATAGTCATCTTGCAAGGAGTACCACCCTTAGCTACTACATCAGCCAATCCTATAGAAAACTTGGATCCACAAACAAGCATAGTGGACCAACTAAAGCGCACACCTACCTAGATCTCCATGTTTGACCTATTGCGCATATCTCTGCAGCATAAACTGGCACTTGACCAAGCACTTCAGAATGTAGCTGTCCCAAGGGACATAACACCCGAGAGCTTCCAAACGATGGTCAACTATATAGAAGCTAACAAACATGCCACATTCAAAGACTGCGATGTGCCGCCGTATAAACCCCTGCATAATGATCCTCTACACTTACTTGTCCAAATCCACAAAAGCGTTGTCTGTAGGGTCCTTGTTGATTGTGGAGCTAGGTTAAACATTTGTACTCTGAAGTTAATCAAGCAACTGGGGTATTCAGAATCAAGCATTGATGTCACAAGGAGGATAAATATCAGATCCTATGATGAAGAGGAAAGGTCCTCTAAGGGTATTATCATTCTACCTGTTTCCATTGGTCCTGTGGTCAAAAACACACCCTTACAAATCTTAGACCTTGAATTAGGATACAACATGTTACTAGGGAGACCCTAGATACATGAAATGCAAGCTGTCCCTTCGACATACCATCAATGCATCAAATTCCCTCACCAAGGAGAGGAGATCATCATAGAGGGAGATCCTAATCCCTTCCAATATTTTAATACGGTCCAAATCAGCATAGATAACCAGGTACCATCAAACCAAGATGCAAGCATCCCATCCTCTTCAGATTCGAATCCCAAAGATGTCACACGAGCAACAGGAAAAATAGTCATTAAACAAGATGCAAGCATCTCATCCTCATCAAATCCAAATCTTAAGGATGTCACAGAGAAAGAAAGAAAGATATCCATCATAGATAAGGGTTGTGGGGAATACAGATATGAAGAATCCTTCACCATCACACACATGCGTCAAAGCCCAGGAACTCATGGCATGCCACAACCTATTATTGTAACAGAAACTTCACAGCTGGTTCTATTCAGATGTCCACCCACAACCTTTGTCCGGTGGGGAGACATAGCGGAAGAGAATCCTTTTGAACAAGACATCAACACCTGGTTATATCAAGACACCCCTGAGACAGTCTGACCACCACTACCTTTGGAAAACTACGATAACGGTTACACAATGATACAAAGATTTGGGTATGATGGAACAACTAGGCTAGGGGCAAGACAACAAGGAATATATGAATTGCATCTACCACCAACCCAAAGAAACAAAAGAGGTTTGGGTTATGGACAACAAAGCACTATTCCTATAATCCAAGACATTCAAGTCAATCATGAGCAAATAGTGGAGATGCACCAGGGGCACAGCACAGAGCATGTCCTAATAAGCAACATATTAGTGCAGTTGTTGCCCGCCGAAGAGGGAACCACATGAACCCAAATAAACCTACACATAGCAATCGACTATAACCAAGGAAGTGAGACATCGGATGAACATTCCATTGAGTCCGACTCCCATGAGTATGAGCGGAGATCCCTCCATGAATCTGAACTATCAATCCCATATTTTTCCCCTCGAGCAGACATTATCATAAATCTAGCAGACCAGTTTGACCAACTGACCATAACCGAACAACCCTATATAGACAAACATATCATTCATCAGACCTCAAGTGGTGCATCCTCATCACAGTCCCATTTTGTAGGCACCATATCCAATGTCCTATTCAGTCAACCAAAGCCAAATGGTAGTGAAAGTGTTTGTCTTGTACACCCTGAGCTTATAGAGTGGGATCAACAAGGACCATCTGATCTTGATGTCTTCAAAAATGATGAGGTGATAGCTCATTTCATGGGACTAAGGGAAGGCATTCCGTTAGGAGATCACAAGGCAGGATTCTCCATTAACCTAGACATAGCAGCATACTTCGGGGAGGAAGCTCCTCTTTCTAGTCCACAAAAGAAAAAAGAACAAAAGAAAAAAAAGCTAAAAGAAGACGTATCTTCTGGCGAAAACCTCACTGAGGCACTAGAAGATGGAAAGAAGGAATTTCTCCCCCTGACAAAGGAGAAATCAGCACTACTAGCCAAAGAGATAGAGGAAATCAACTTGGGGGATGACAAGAACCCAAAGAACATCTACTTGGCAAAATCTCTCACCCCTGAGGAGAGAGAACAATTCATTAGTTTCTTAAAGGCAAGAATGATCAATTTCGCATGGTCTTATTCAGATATGCTAGGATTAGATCCAGAGTTGGTGCTACACCATCTCCTATTGCTACCAAATGCTAAACCTATAAAACAGAAGCTAAGAAAGATGCACCCTCATGTCGCATTACTAGTCAAAGAAGAACTAAAAAAACTTTTAGACGCTAAATTCATCAGACCTATACCATATTTCCAATTGGATATCCAATCTAGTACTAGTAACAAAGCACAGTGGTCAAATATGGATTTGCATGGACTTACAGGATCTCAACATAGCATGTCCCAAAGACGACTTTCCTTTACCAAAAATTGACATGATAGTAGACCTAACTGCGAGACATCAAATGCTATCCCTCGTGGATGGCTTTTCAGGTTACAATCAAATAAGGATCACGCCAGAGGAGCAACACAAGATAGCTTTCACATGTCCTTGGGGAATGTATTGTTGGAATGTCATGCCATTTGGTTTAAAAAATGTCAGAGCAACATATCAAAGGACCATGACAACTATATTCCATGATCTAATTCATAAGACAATGGAAGATTATGTGGATGAAATACTAGCAAAATCCATACTTTGAAAAGATCATCTACAGGTTTTGGGACCCATCTTTGATAGAATGCAAGAATTCAAATTCTGACTAAATCCAAAAAAGTGTGCATTCGGTGTCACAGTGGGAAAATTACTATTTTTCATAGTATCACACAGAGGAATCAAAGTGGATCCAACAAAGGTAAAAGAAATATTGGATATGCCTCCACCATCGAACCTGAGACAACTAAGAGGGTTACAAGGAAGGCTCCAATCGATCATATGCTTCATAGCTCAATTGGCAGACAAGTGCCACCCATTCCAACACCTATTGCATAAAGACATCAAGTTCATATGGACAGAGCAATGTGAAAAGGCATTTCAGATATGCAAAGACTACCTACTAAAGTCTCCTATCTTGGTACCACCAGTACAAGGTAGACCATTGCTTCTATATATCTCAGCAATGGAATCAACATTAGGTGTCCTCTTGGCACAACATGATGATGCAGGAAAGGAGAGGGCCGTCTACTAACTAAGCAGGAGTTTGGTTGGTTATGAGCTAAACTATACGCCCATTGAGAAGTCATGCCTCACAGTCCTCTTCGCCTCCCAGAAGCTCAGACACTACATGTTGAGTCACCAAACGAAACTGATAGCACATATTGATCCTCTCAAGTACCTCCTGAGCAAAGCAGTGCTCACTGGATGACTGGCCAAGTGGGTAATGATCTTAAGTGAGTTTGACATTGAGTATGTAGACAGAAAGTCCATCAAAGGACAAGTGATCACAAATCAACTAGCAGAGGCACCAATTCAAGACCACAAGCCTATTTTTTCTGACTTTCCTGATGAATCTATCATGACACTACAACCGAAAATCAAAGTATGGAAAATTTATTTTGATGGATCATGTACAAACCATGGTGCAAGGGCAGGGATAGTGCTCATCACTCCAAATCATGATACAATTCCAAAGTCCTTTAGACTCAACTTCTCATGCACCAACAACATAGCAGAATATGAGGCACTGGTAATCGGTCTAAAGATAGCAATCCAATGCAGAATCAAGAACCTGAAGGTCTTTGGAGACTTGCAGTTGGTCATTAGTCAAGTCAACAATGACTACATGACCAAAGATGAGAAGCTCATACCATACAGAGCACAAATGGAAGGACTGCGCACAAAATTTCATTACATTCTCTTTGAGAAAGTCCCAAGAGCACAGAACAAAGTGGTAGATGTGATGGCTACAATAGCATCACTGAATGATATGCCAGGTAACGACACCAAATTCTAGTTTCTAGTAGAGCAACTCCTGGTACCATCACATTAGGCATCTATCACAGAATCAGTGTGTGTCCTTGTTGGTCCTGAGTCCCCATGGTACCAAGATGTCTATAGCTATCTCCAAAACAATGTCTTACCCCCAAACTTGTCTAGGAACCAAAGAAAAGCCCTCATCCGACAAGCCTCTAGGTATACAATCCTCTCAACTACTCTATATAGACGAAGTCTTGATGGAACATTACTACAATGTCTCACTTTCGTGGAATCCCAGAAAGCTTTGTACGAGGTACATGAAGGAATATGTCAAACCCACGGAGGTGGCAACAGCCTAGCTAAGAAAATAATCCGCATGGGATACTATTGGCCCACAATAGAGACAGATGCACACAAGCATGTTCAAAGGTGTAGACAATGTCAAATTCATGGAGACCTCATCTATGCGCTAGCCCAGGAACTAAGTCCCATCACATCACCATTGCCATTTTCAATGTGGGGATTTGACCTAGTGGGTAAGATAACACCTTCTTCAGCAAATAGACACAAGTACATCATAGCAGCAATAGAGTACTTCACAAAGTGGGTGGAAGCAATTCCCCTCACTTACATCACTGGAAAATAGATAGTGATGTTCATACTTAACCACATCATTTATCGATATGGGATCCCCCAAACAATCCTGACAGATCATGGAACCCCTTTCTAGAATAAAGATGTTGAAGACCTATGTGAACAATTCTGCATCAAACAAGGGCTCTCATCATTTTACTACCCTCAAGGGAATGGCCAAGACGAAGCTACCAACAAAACAATCCTAAAGATTCTGAAGAAAACAGTAAACGAATCAGGGCGAGACTGGCATTTACAGCTTAGTCCTACATTATGGGCATACAGAACTAGTGTGAGAACACCAACTAGGGAAACTCCTTTCTCCCTAGTCTATGGAACAGAGGCAGTATTACCCCTCGAAGTAGAAATCCCATCCCTGAGGATATCATTGAAGAACCTGGTTTCAGATGAAGACTACATAGTAGCAAGGCTGAGTGAGCTAGAATTACTAGATGAAAGAAGGAAGCATGCCTTCGACCACTTACAAGGCTATCAGAATCGCCTTAGAAGAAACTACAATAAGAAGGTAAAGGCATGAACATTTGAGGTAGGAGACCTTGTCCTCATGGAAAATTAGAAGAATCAAGCAGAGCGAGTCAAACCTAGTAAGTTCAAGCCTAACTAGCTGGGACCATTTGTTATTGTCAACTCTACTCAGAGTGGGGCATTCATACTAGCAACACGAGAAGGAGATCATCTCCCCAGCTACATCAACAACATGCACCTGAAGAGGTTCTACCCTTAAAGGTCTCTATGGTTAAGGCATTTATCTACAATTCCAGAAAATACCAAAAAAAATAAGAAAATATAAAAGTTACCTTGGTGAAAACCTGGCAAACAGGCGCCTTGGCGACAACCAAAAAAAGAAAAAAAAAAAAAAGAAAAAAAAAGTAAAGAGAAAAATAAAATCGCTCTCTCAGTGAAAACCTGGCAATCAGGTGCTATTGAGTAGGTACCTTGGTGAAAACCTAGAAAACAGGCGCCAAGTGTTCAATCCAGCTTCACCATCAATGAGCTCCAAAAGCTTGAGCACACTTCAAAATGCAAGACAGACTATACCAAGCAATATCCAAAAACAAAAAACCCCTCTAAGCACCAAGCACTTACCCATGGTTAATACTGGTCCACCAGACTAAGGGGCAATTCAAAAAGTTCTAAAAAATCCTTAAAATTGGAAAACTCATCAAAAATCTAAAAAAGATCAAAAATCAAGAGAAAATCAAACTTCATCAAAAACATTTAAAAAATTACAATTATTCCAAAGCAATAAAACCAACTCAGTTATCAAGAGAGCAAGGGTCAAGCATGCCTAGTCAATCGAATGTCACAATCATGAGCTTTGCATATCAGCATTGGGCTCATCTGACACAGCTTTATCAATCTATCAATTCAATCAACAAACAACAGGCGAGCAAGCCAAACTATCAATTGTCACAATCATGAGCTTTGTGAACAAGCATTGGGCACATCTGACACAACTTGATCAGCTGCCAACACGATCAGAGCAATCAATACTATCACAATCATGAGCTTTACGAACAAAAATTAGGCCCATATGACATAGCGTGATCAGCTGCCAACACGATCAAAGCAATCAAGCCAACCAAGCCTATCCAAAGAGTTTGAGCCAATCAAGAGATCGAACTGCATCGATGAACCACACACAAATGTTGACTAGGTCAGTCAAGTCGGTCAAATGTCAGTATATATTTCAGGGTTATGTTCTTACGCTACTCCAAGATCCACCATGTGAGGAGAGTAGCTATGATAGATCATGACTTATTTTATTTTGATTGTTTTCTGTTGAATGTTCACTTCAATTTCAGGGCCATGATGATTTAGGATAAATGCGGTAGGCGTTGTCACTTATCTGGCAGCAGCGCAGTTCCATGATCTGAGCTTAAACTTGGGAAAGAATTGGTAATTCCTTCTCTTTTGTTTTGTTTGATTGCTTTATATAATCAAGAGCTCGCAGAAATATTCAGATGGATTTTGAGTTGCTTTGGAGTTCTATCTTGGTTTCTATGGTCTTTCCCTTTATGTTGCAAACAAGAGCTCACGATGCTATCCAGATGGACTCTAGGGGCGTAGGAGTTCTATCTTGTTTGCTTGGCTTTCCCTTTCAGAAATCAAGAACTCACAGTACTATCCAGATGGACTCTGGGTACATAGGAGTTCTATCTTGGTTTCTTTGTGTTAGATTAACTTAGAGGACAAGCGGTATTCAGATGGTCAATATCTAGGTGCTCTTGGCTCTCTTTCTTTTCAAACAGGGAACATAGTTGAATCTAGATGGTCAATATTTGGGTGCACTATGGGTCTCTTTCTATTCAATATCTCTAATCCTTCCGCTATCAAGAGGTCATGGAGGTATCTAGGTGGTATGTGATCTGGATCATTCGACGCTCTTCCAAAATATCAGAAAATACAAAAAAAAGATGCAATGATGACAATTATTGGAACAGGGGCAGTGACTTGGGACATTCATCCTTTCTATCAGATCATATATATCCAAAAATGCAAAAAAAAAAGAAACTTTTCTATCATTACATTCTATTGGATCAATCTCAGAGCACATCTATCCAAACTAACTTCTTTCTAACTAACACATGCATTACTCAGATATTTTGTGCATATTAGATAGAATTCATTCCATTAAGTGCATCAGAAAATGAAAAACAAATGGTAGTTGCATACATGATAAATCATAAACATCACATGCATCCATAAAGCATCTCATATAAACATACATGGAATTTACACCATCCTGCATAACATATCAGTATCATAAGAAAGAAAATCATGCATACATAAGTCTGCATATACATCTCATCATCTAAAAAACCACTAAATCATGTAGAATCATACATATGCAAAGTAAATCATGACACATCATATCAAAACATAACTGCATCTCATGTAGATCAAAATATCTGAGTACAAATGAAAAGTCGCAAGTCTGAACACAAAAGGTAATCAACATGTATATCAATATATATATCAGTGTATTGAGATACAAAAAATGGTACTACTCAAGGTATACAATGAAACACTGCAAAAAATGGTACAGGAAAAATATCAACAAGAGCTACCCCCACCCTCGTCACGAGGAGCACAAGGGGGAGGCATATCTGAATCTGTCCTGTGAGAGGACTCAGGAGCTCAGACACCACTACTCTGGGAACACTGAGCCCTGCTGGATCTCTGTGACGCTGTATAACTGGGAACCCTCTCTGTAGCAAGAACTGCGCCCTCATAATGTCATCTCCAGTACTCTATCTCCCTCTGAGCCTCTCACCCAGATCTGTAATATCTATCTAAAATATCTCTGTGCGACATCCTATACACTGTCAATAAATGATCAGACCTCGGCCTAAGCCTGTCGCTCTCTGGACTCAGCAGCTGTCACATGGGCCTCCAAAATAGCCGCACGAGCATCGGCTAAGGCAAGTCGAGTCTGCAGATCCTGAACCTGCTAGGAGAGTCGCTCAACCTCTGAGGGGTCATCATCCATACCTCCCATCGCTACATCCATATCACCCTCCTTAGTCTTGTCCCCTAGACCCTCACCTCCTCTCCATCTCAATACCACGGAATCATCCCCACTCTCTGAGCTCTCCCCAGTGCTGCTCCTGCTACTGCCACTCTCCTCCGAGGAACCGGTCTCAACACTCTGCTCATCAAGAGCCTCCATGTCTACATCTACAAGCTCAACATCCACATCCTTAATCACAACCCTATCCTCCTCCCTGGGAGCCAAAACTGCAGTGGTACATCTATGCACCCACCAAACTAACTGGAGTGCATCCTCCTCCAAAGCCTCATTGTCCTCCAAAATGGCACCCAGCCCAACTCTAGACTGACCACCACTCCGGCCACCTCCCGTCCTAACTCCACCTCCAGCACCCCTAGG
>MU223512.1:543705-561023 GCA_018584345.1 Thuja plicata
TTTTTTAATCATTAATTAATCATCTATTTTCTTCTAAATTCATTCCCCAAATCATTTAATCAAATTCTCAAAATTAATTAAATAATTAATTTTATTTAATTAATTAACTTTAATTGATTAATTATCATTAAATTAATTAATTAAACTCAATTTCCTATAGTTTAAATTCAAATATTTAAACTTACTAATTAAATTCTTCCAATTAAATTAATTTCAATTAAATTAATTTAATTTCATCAAATAAAGCGATTCTTAATAAAAAAGAATTCAATTATCTCACATGTTGAAAACAATTATTAAATAAATGAATTAAATACTCATTAATCTTCAAAGAGATAACTCCAATTAGATCACATGGGTTACTCCACCCATCTCTCCAGTCCACATGGGTAACTTCACCCACCTCTTCAGTTCAAAAAGGTAACTCATAATTAGCTCTTCAGTTAACCAAACTCTATCTCTTATTTTTGGCTTTTAAAATTTGTACTTTTTTGAAAAATTTATTTGATTGCCGCAGTCGACTGTGATTTTGCCGCAATTGCGGTTTAAATGCCGCAATTTTCGGTTATATGCCACATTTGATAAAAGTGCCGCATTTGCTTGTATAAAATGTGGCAATTGCAGTTTTTATGTCGCACTTGTAGTTTAGGTGCCGCAATCACATAAATGAATACAAACAAGAATGCAACAGAAAAGGCTAAGTAATGCCACGTAAAGCAAGAAAACTCACCGGACGTCTAGAGCTAGGAGGTCGCCAGTACGAATGACTCGATCAGAGATATGAACAACACCCGGAAGCCCCACCATCGCTCGAAAACAGGAAGAAAAAGAAGGCAGAAATCAGAAGAAACTTACCAAAGATAATCAGAGCTCCAAATCGCAAAGTGACAAATGAAAAGCTCTCTTAGCTACTTATAGGGGTTCCAAAAACCCTAATTTCACCCAGGAGCTCTGAGATTTCTTCCCGGTCCCCGGAAACTTCAAAGGTCAATTACAAAGGCATTTTCAGGTATTTTTCAAATCCGTCAGCTACCTAGTTCCACAATTTACAGTTTCAACAAATTAACGCTCGTCTCGCAACTTTTCGCTCAAATTTGTTGAGGGGGCATAAATACACCTACTACATGTCGAGGCAAGTTGGGGCAAAATCAAAGAATCTTTGACACACTGCGACACATCACATCGCATCAAAGAGAGGCAAATGTAGACACCCTAAAATGGACAGGCTTGCGATTTTATATTAAAAACACTAATTTTCATCTATTAATTAATAGTTTTTTAATCATTAATTAATCATCTATTTTCTTCTAAATTCATTCCCCAAATCATCTAATCCAATTTCTAAAATTAATTAAATAATTAATTTTAATTAATTAATTAACTTTAATTGATTAATTATCATTAAATTAATTAATTTAACTCAATTTCTTATAGTTTAAATTCAAATATTTAAACTTACTAATTAAATTCTTCCAATTAAATTAATTTAATTTCATCAAATAAAGCAATTCTTAATAAAAAAGAATTCAATTATCTCACATGTTGAAAATAATTATTAAATAAATGAATTAAATACTCATTTATCTTCAAAGAGATAACTCCAATTAGATCACATGGGTTACTCCACCCATCTCTCCAGTCCACATGGGTAACTTCACCCACTTCTTCAGTTCAAAAAGGTAACTCATAATTAGCTCTTCAATTAACCAAACTATATCTTCTCTTTACCAAATAAAGAGGTGGAGTTTACTGAGGACCTCTCCTGTTCCTTTTGATCTCAACCGTTCATCTCCCCATCTCTGGGATTGATCTCAATCATTCATTTCATCACCAAATCCTATATAATAAACCCTTCATAACCATTTGAAGGATCTAGGATTTCAAGCTCTCGTGCGCCATTACTCTGTCAATTTGGTTCTAGCATTCAAGTCATCTTGCAATTACACACACACATTTCAATTATCAAATTCTTGGCGCTTCTCAAGTGATAGACACTGCCCCGCCAATACTGAGCATGAAGAACAACATTTCGGAAGGAGTAGAGAGAAACAATAGAAGCTTCAAGCATCGTGGGGTTTGCATTTATTTGTCTTCCTTTCTCTTGCTTGTATATTTTATTGCTCACGTTTCGGTTATTCGTTTAGTAGTCATTATATACTTTATTTGCATTTATTTGTGAAACCTTTGCTACTAACCCTCACCTTTGGAAAGTTCTGGGAACCGGAAAGAGAGGCATACAGTTTCATACTTGTGGTAATACCATTTCATTTCAACAACTCCTTATTGTTTAGCCTCTATCCTTGCAAGGACACACTCTCTTTCATCATCATAGTTGTGCTAGAGGTGGGAACACCAACATGAGGTTTGACTTAGGCAATCCCCTATACAACACAACCTTTCTTCCATAATTTTCATCTGTGCAAGATCAAATATGAAAGCAAAAACGTTACACAATTATAAAGAAAACAATTACAAGTTGTGTTCGACTTCAATCAAATGAAAAAATCTTGGACGAATTTTCTCAATACCCTTGTCCCATTGTTGTGAGATGGATTTCTAGGAGATATTATTTCAAAGCCTCCTAACTACATTCCTTCTTACATTCTTCAATTTTAAACACCTTCAATTTAGGGTTCCCAACACTCATATTTGGCACTTTTTTCTCTAAGTTTTAGATCTAAGTCCCTCTTTATATCTTTGTTCTAGCTATGGATTTTCATTTCAATCATTCTTTTTGTATATGTTGTCTACTATCAAATTCACTCATTTTCTTATAGTTAACCTAAATCCCATGTACACACTTCACAATATCAAATATCTTGCAACAAAGGGACAAAATCCAAGTGTCTAGCTTCCCCTTCATAATTGTAGCTAGGGATATTCATGTTCTAATATTACGTGGACCATTGAGATCCTTAGGTTTCTCTAATTAATTAAGGAGATCTCAATTTCATACGATTCATTTTAGTGAACATTATGTGTCTTGAATTTTCATATCTTCCAGCTTGAAAGCATAGATCTTATTTATTTATATATATTTTAATTTAAATTATTCTTTTTTTAATTTTATTTCTTGTGTCATTACACTAAATTGTTTAGTTGATTAATTGAATCATTATTACTTTACATAGATTTTTTAATAAAACTTGTATGTTAAACCAAAATACTAAAACCCAAAATGTGTCCTTCTAGCATTCTTCCATTCCTTTCTAGGAGCAAGTGTTTGTTTTTAAAGCTCATCTCTTTTTAAGAGATTCATAGCCCATAATTATGAATCTAAGGTTCTTGTTAGAAGAATTTATTGAGTCATGAGGGAAGGGTCTGGTACAGGCCATAAAATTCTTGTGCTGATTTAAATTCTAAGTCTATATCTTTAATGGTCATCATTAGTTGGAACAAGAGGAACTATTCTTTCAAACAGATGGCATAAACCTTAGGGGGTGGCTTACATGTAATTATTTGATCAGCCAACTTAAGGGCATGATCCATCTTTTGTTTATGTCTTGTCAATTGCTCTTTCAACTCTGCAATCTCCTCCCCTTGCTCTATTATTACTTTCTTCATTTTCTTTTTCTCTTCTCCCCATAAAGTTGTTGTTAAAACATACTTATTATGTAATCCAAAGAGAAGCATCTGCAAGGTGGTTGGGCCACAATCTTCTGCCTAGTTACTCTACCTCCTTTGTTCCTTCCATGATTGTTCTAAGAAACTTTTTAACCAATTTATTTTATAGGGAACTAGGGCAGTCTCTGATTAGGCTGACCGATGGGTTATTGAGGCATTCTCCTCGTTGTTGTCTGAGATATCTTGATGGATTTCTTGGGGGCTATTTTGGTAGACATCAGGTTCATCTTTACATGTATCTTCTGAGTTTTGAAGAATGTATAGAATTGTAGATTGATTTGGGGAATCATCTGGAATAATTTGTACATGGGGTTGTTCATCAGATTGTAAAGGGGAAATGGGTTGGCTTTCTGCAGATACTCTAGGGAGTTGTCCCCTCATTCTAGGGCTTCTTTGCACTAGGGTTTCTTCAATCTCCACAACCTTTTCTTTGGTTTCTCTGTTGTAGGAGTAACTACTGCAGGAACCGACTTCCTTTTCTTCCCCTTCGAGGTCGTAGGGGTTTGTGGCTTGGTTGCAAGAATGGAATTTTCTCCCTCTAATTTTTGTTTTCCTTTTGTTCGGGTAGAAGTAGGTACATTTCTCTCATGAGCAGGTAAAGGCATGCTTTCTTGTAGATTTTCAATTTTTTCCCCCTGGGTATCTTGCTCAATGGCTGGGTCAATTGGTATTGCATCATCATGACCAGATTGTACATTAGGGTTAACCTATGGTTGTAGGGTTTTATGCTGGAAAAATTTTGACCATGCTGAGGGAGAGGCATCCCTAAGAGATCTTTCTATTAGCATTTTAATTAGGGCATGGTGGGTGACAGAATTGACATTTCCTTTTTGGGTCTCTTCAGCACTGATGCATAGCATATTGTACAAGAAATTTGGGACATTCATTGGAAGATTATGCCTTACATAACTAAGTAATTTAAAATGATGTGCATGAAAATTGGAAAATCTTCCTTCACAGGTAAAATACCTGATAATATGCATAGCCAACTCATTATACAGTGGAGGGATAGACATTTTTTTGCACCCTTGTTTGGTAATCTCCAGAGGAGGGTCACTTGGTAGGGTAAACTGGGCCCTAGTTGATCTAGCATCATGCACATTGGAGTAGTGCTCCCCAACCATTGGTAACCCAGTAGCTTCAGCTATCTTCTCTTCTGTGGCGACCACTATCAATCCCCATATAGTTGCTTTCCCTTCCTCAAATCTACTTGAAAATTTAGCTGTTGATTCTTCATCAAACTCTGTTAACTTTAAGAAATATCCTAACCAGCCACATGCATTAAACCTTCTTACTGCTTCAACATCTAAAAGTAACACACCATGTACTATCGTCTCATGTCTCTGCAACTAGCCTCCCATCTATGCTTGCTCATTTTCAATTTGTCTTCTCTGTAGTAGATAAATGCCATATTCCTCTTTGAGTTTCAGACTACTCATTTTTAAAAGTATGGGCTTCCTTCTGAATTCCTCTGTTATTCTTAGCATGAATAATGGTGATGTATTTTAACAAGAGAAATTATATCTCTTACTGCGGGTTGCCACATAATTTAATTATAAGTCACATCAAGTCTGACAATCAGAGATAATTTGGGAATAAAGGTATGATAGTTATGCGATATAACAATGGGACTTTAATGAGACAAAGACGAAGTACAGATTTGAGGTAATGTTAAATCTTTTAGGAGTAAATAGATATGACATGTTAGGAATTAATAAACTTCCCTCACCCTATGAAACATTTCCAATTTTCCCCACTTGGCATACTTGGCACGAGGAATGGAGCTGGCTTAATGCCACAATGATACATTTATTATAGTACTAGATATAATCATCGAAATCTATGCGCTAAAATTGGAAAAAAAATTGAAAAGCTTGTACCTATCATTCTATCATTGCACATGAGAGAAAAAGGTTGCAAGAGTGGAACGAAAGTGGCGGTGGCGTGTGTCAGTGTACTTAGCTCTTATTTGAAGCAAAGAAAGGAAAATGGTGATGACGTGGAAGGTGGGTGGGTGGAAGATAAAGAAATGAGATGAGTTGGAAAGAAGAATTAGAAAGTGAATGGAGAAATGAAATTCATGTAAACAAAAATTTTTAATTATGGACATGCTTGATGGAATTCTATTAAAGAGCTACAGGAAGAAGGTTTGCACCCTCTACTGCAGGAAGCGTTACCTATTTCTCTTTTGAAATTTGTTGTCAGAATTGCTGCAGGAAGTCTTCTTTTGTTTGAGGTTGGTGATACAACTTGAGCCGATGTCCATTGACTAATAGATTGAAGTGTATTGTGTCAATTGTGGTCAACTATATGACTCCATTGGTGAAGACATGGTTTATTTCATATGGCCCCAGCCATCGGGTCTGGAACTTGCCTAGTATTTCCTTGAATTTGGAATCATATAGTAATGCACAATCACCAACTTGGAACTGTTTGTTCTTAATGTTTGATTCATGCCACTCTTTCCTTTGCTTGTGGACTATTTTGGTGTGCTCTAGGGAAGATTTTTGCATTTCATCCAAGGAATTGAGATGCAACAATCGCTCTTCTTGTGGTGCAGGAAGATCAATATTTAACTCCAGTGTTGTCCGCAAAGTTTTGTGTTCAAATTCAATGGGTAGCATTGCTGCTTTTTCATATAATAGTTCAAACGAAGTGAATCCTATGGTGGTTTTCTAGGTTGTTCTATATGCCCAGATGACTTTTGATAGTCTGTTGCTCCAGTCCTGGTGATGCAAATGGACTATTTTTGTTAAGATGGCCTCAATTTCCCGATTTGTAACTTTGGCCTGTCTATTGGCCTGAGGATGATAGGGGCTTGACTTTCGATATCTGATATTATATTATTTCATGAGCTCTATTATCATATTGGAAGTAAATTGGGCACCTTGATTAGTAACAAGTTCTCTTGGCACTCCATATCTGGTGAAAATTTCATCATACAAAAATTTTGCAACCTTATGATCTCAGGCATGCTTCATGGCTTTTACTTCAACCCACTTGGTCAAATAGTTAGTGCACACCAGGATGTAAGACTTCCCATTGGATGGAGGGTCTATTAGGCCAGTGAAGTCCATGCCCCATTTGTCAAATGGAGTTACCACCACCTGTGGATTGAGGGGAATTTCATGTGATCTTGTTGGTCGGCCCATTCTCTGGCATTTATCACATTTCCTTGTATAGCTGGTTGCATCCTTATGAAGTGTAGGCCAGTAATATCCAGTTGTTAAAATCTTCTGGGCTATCCTTTTTGCTGCAAAGTGTCCCCTACATGACTCATTATGACATGCATGGAGAATGTCATATGTCTCATCTTCTCACACACATCTTCACATTACTTGATCAGGTCAAGTGTAAAATAGTATGTTATTAATCCAATATAAATTGAAGCTTTTCTCCATAAGCATTCTCCTATCCTTATAAGAAAAATGTGTTGGCATTTTGCTAGCTACAAGGTAGTTATCTATATCAACATACCATGGACTTTTGACAACAATATGAACTAAATTCTCATCTAGAAATGCATCATCTATCAGAGTAGTATCTTCTTCAGCATGGTGGATTCATGATAGATAATTAGCTACCACATTTTCCTTCCCAGGCTTGTCAATGACAGTAATATCAAATTCCTACAAAAGAAGAAGCCACTTGCTAACCTCCCTGTGATGGTAGGTTTGTTCATTAGATATTTAATTATTGCATGGTCAGTATGAACAAAAATGGGATAATATAATGGCAGAATTTGTTTAGAGCATAAACTACTACTAGTAGTTCTTTCTTAGTCACTGTATAGTTCAATTCTGGTCCATGGAGGCTCTTGCTAATGTAGTAAATTGCATTTTCTAGGTTACTAGAATTTTTTCCTAGGACAGCTCCAACTGCATAGTCTAAAGCATCTGTATGGATGTGAAATGGAAAAGACCAGTCAGGGCCCCTAAGTATAGGTGCAGTTGTCAACAATGACTTCAGATGCAGGAAGGATTCATCATAGTCCTTTTTCCAAACAAATTCGGCCTCTTTGGTAAGCAAGGTATATAGAGAGCTAGCATTTTGACTAAAATTTTGGATAAACCTCCTATACTAACCGACATATCCTAGGAAAGACCTAACATCCTTTTTCTTTGTAGGGATAGGTAGTGTGATAATTACCTCTATTTTCGTAGCATCTACCTAGATTCCATCTTCATAGATAAAATATCCCAGCACTACGCCTTCCAACATCATCATGAAACATTTCTCACTGTTGAGAGACAAGTTGTGCTCCTGACATCTGATTAATACTCTTTCCAAATTCTTTAGGGCTTCCTCAAAGGTGACACCAAATGTAGTAAAGTCTTCCATATATATCTCCATACAATCATGCGATATATCAGCAAAGATGTGAATAATAGCTCTCTGGAAAGTAGTTGGTGCATTGCATAAGCCAAATGGTAATATAGAATAATCATATGTGCTCCAAGGGTATGTGAATGTGGTTTTTTCTAGATCTTCTGGAGCAATGTTGATCTGATTGTAACCATTGTATCCATCTAGAAAGGAAAAGTATTTCTTACCAGCCAAAGTGTCCAGGACTTGATCAATAAATGGTAAAGAGAAATGATCCTTCTTTGTGGTGTTATTCAATTCTTGGTAATCCACACATATCCGCCATTTTCCTCCCTTCTTCGGTACAATAACCAAAGGTGATACCCACTTTCAGAGATTTGATAGATGAAACCAACATCTAGTAACTTCTGCAATTCTGTTTTGAATTTTTCTTGTAATGCTGGGTTTATCCTTCTTTGAGGCTGACGAAGTGGTAAGCTGCCATGATTAATGTAGATCCTATGGGTGCAAATTTTGGGGTTCAGACCTAGCATATCTCTGTAATCCCAAGCAAAGGCTTTCTCATGCTTATGTAGGAGTTTGGTTAACAATGCCAATTGTGTTGGTGGCAACTTGTTGTTCACATGGAGATTGTGACCAAGGGAAATTTCCACAGTGGTTGTTAGCTCTACCATTGACATTTCAAGTATTGGGCTTGTAGCTACTTCACATGGCATTAATTGACTAATTATCTCAAGGTTTTCTAGAAAGACATAGTTCTCATAGGTACATATCTGTAAAACATAACTTTTGAAAACATCCTTTGCTACTATACACTCACTAGTAAGAATACTATGTATTACATCATCTTCCTCTTGCATTTTCAGAAAAGATTGTTTGTGCATCATCATGAGCTGAGCAATGGAGTTGAGCTCTTCTTCCTCATCCCCTAGTTCTGGCCAATTAGGATCTCTCAAGTCTGGCTGGGGTTGGGCAGGAGGATACAGTGCTAGCTTCTTTATTGCCTGACCATTTGAAATTGTCATACTTCCTGATCTGCAACTAATTTTTGCATCAGTGGTGGCTAGCCAAGGTCTCCTTAGGATGACTAGATAGCCAAAAAAGTTTACTTTAGGTGATAAGATGAGAAAATTAGTAGGGTATTCCCATGAGTCCAAGGTGACTACCATATCTTCTATAAGACCATATGGAGTAATTGTTGAATTATCAACAAGTTGTAACAATGTTGGAGTTTTTCTCAAGCCCTCTATACTTAATATGTGCATTGTATCTTTGGTCATTACATTTATAGCTACTCCCAAATCAACTAAAGCATTTTTCAGAGATTGTCTATTTATTATCAAATCAACTAATGGACTTCCAGGGTCTGAATACTTGGGTATAACTACCTTGCCCAACATGATATCCGCAAGTTGTCCTATAACATGAACTATTTGAGGGTCCTTTTTCCTTCCAAGCTTTTTAAGGCATGCGTCCTTAATAGCTTTTCCATAGATAAGAACATCTTTGATAGCTTGGAACAGAGGGATTTGGATGTGCATGTTTTTTCAGCTATTCAACAATATCAAATGACATTTCCTCTTAGGATATAGGTTGTTATATGGTGAGCCTTTGTGGAAAAGGAGATCAACTAAGGTTTTAACATCAGTTTTGCTAGATTTTTTAGTTGATTGGGTGGTAATTTACAGTGTAGCCTTTGGAAGAGGTGTTGATGTTGCAGGAGTGTCTGCAAATTTTGTGATAATTGGATGTTTGGGTGCAGGCAGAGTGGTACCAGACCTCAAATGTATATTAGATATATCTAGTGCATAGGCAGGGTACTGCTGTGTATCGGTGGTATACATTGGCTATTGATGTTGCTTATTATTGGGATTAGGTTGCAGTTGAGTAGGTAATTAGGTTGGCTTTGGATTAGGAATAGTGGCTACAAGAGGTGGCATTATTGCAAGAGGAGGGACTAGAGGTGGTAATTGTGGAAAAGGAAGATTTTGGTTAGGCCACTATGGAGGCCCCCTTCATTGGTTATTTTGCTACCTATTTCCTTATGGTGGTTTCCATTGATTCTGCTGGTTAGACCACTGGTTATTTTGCTAGTTAGACCATTGGTTATGCCAGGCTGGCTGAGAGTACTAGGAAGGATTTTGATAACTTTGGTTTTGCCATTGACTATTGTAAGGATTTGAAAATTATAATGGGTCTTGAGGCATACCTTGTCTTGGAGCCCATGGTCGATGTTGAGCAACACATAACACTTTCTCATCATCTCCTTCTATCTTCATATACTCTGTAGGCAAATTTTGATTTTCCAGGCTCACCACCATCTTGCATTCATAGTATTTCTTTTGTTTACGACAATGAGGATAGTACTCAGCTAACTATAATTCAGCATCTGCATGCTTCTTCTTAGCAGTCATGGTGTTGAGATGTGTAGCAACATCATTAATGATGTCTTTCTTGAAATCCGTGAGCAAATTAGATATCTCCAACATAGAAATGCCCAAACTTCTCCCTTTAGTGACTATAGACCGATATCCTCTTCTTTTCTTCCTAGTTGATCTAGAGTAGTTGAGATAGATTTTATTGAGGTCATCCCAAAAAGATTGGGATATGTCCCCACCAGCCATGAGGTCCAATGCTTCCAGATAGTTGTCATTCACTCCTCTTAAGAAGACTAGTTTCTATGAATCCTCCGCTAGAACATGTTGGGTATTCTTCGGCATGGTGTATAAGAAACGTGAAACATAGTCCTCCAAGGTTTTGTCCTCCTTTTGCCACATTCTAAAAATGTCATCTCCCCTTGCAATATTCTTTTTATTTCTACAGAAACAAAGTCTGCATCTCATCCCATGTGCCTAATGCATTTTCTCCTAAGCCCATGAACCATCATAAGGCTGACTCTTTCAGGGTTGCTAGAAATAGTTTGATTTTGTGGGCATTGGTGTTATAGTCAAAGCTACGATAGAGGATGCCAAACTCAAACAAAAAGGTGTCAGGATCTTCGGTTATCAGGCCATAAAACTTTGAGAGTGCAGCATAGGGTATATTTTTGAGATTAGCATTTTTTATAAGGCTCGATAGAGGAAACAGGAAAGTAGGTTGTGTCATTACTAGAGGTATTGGGATCTGGAGTTACTGCTAGAAAGGAATATTATCTATAGGATTGTTAACAACAGGTGCATTTGGGTCAGAATTATCAAGAAATCTGGCCAAAATTTTAGCGAAAGGTCGAAAACCACTTATGTCAAAAGGCTCTGCTTCATAGGAAGATGTTGTAGGAAACTCGGGACTTGCGTCAACAAAAGGTAACTCAGCTTTCTCAACTTTTTTGTTCAAATTTGTAGACTCTCTTAGAAGAAATATACCATATTCATCTCTTCTTCTTCGCCTTTGATGCATGCAAATTAATTCTTCACACTGGTTAAGCAAATTTAGGATCACAAACCACTACTTAAAAACTAGCTAGAAATGAAAAATGACTCAAAAAGTTTCTTAGCTTGACACCATCCCCGACAGCGGTGCCAAAAATGAACTGCCTCACAATATGTGCTTAGTAATCATGCCCAAAGTCTCTCTTAGGAATAATTTACTCAATCTAAGGATCACTTCTCCCACCATGAGGTGCATTTAGTTTGTCAACCCAGGGACGTATACTTGAAATGGTACGACATAGTATGTGCATTAAGTCCCTTAAAGAGTCATTCTACCTATGTTGCAAGAAGGTAAAATGCATGAAAGGAATCTATACTAGAGTTGCAGGAAAGGAAACACACCTACTCCTTACTGAAATGAATGCTACAAATTGCAAACTCTACTTAAGCCTATTCTTTCAACCTAGATAATTCACTATAACTATCCTTGCAGGTGCTGCAGGAACATTCACAAAGTACAATGTTGCAGGAAGAAACTGTAATCTTCTATCTAGAATGTTGGAAATGCTATAAGTAAATCTACTTTACTCTACTCTAATCCACCTCCCAAGTGGGCCCCCTTGGTTGGCTTTTGCTAATATATTAACATAGAAGATAGACCAAAAGTCACTTTACTATATTTCAAGAACTGATTACATAAGAACGATACATAAAACTGGAAATTAACTTGTTGTACAAGATACAATAGAACAATGTATTCCAAAACCTCTAAAATTACAAACTAACAGTCCAATCCCTATAAATACAGGATCAACTCTTTATTCTAAAACATATAAGAAACAATCTGACTGAAACCACGCCAGAGAGGAAAAATAGGAAACGTAACAACCCACGACATATGAAATGAAGTCTGGGAGACCAAGTCAACATGCTGAGAGTGCGGAGGGAATATAGCAGCACTACATTCCTGCATTTCTAGAATAGTGGCTCCGCATTTGTACTAGTCGTGTCTTCTGATGCCATGATGATCATCTGCTCGTAGCTGGTCTTCAATGTCCTCTTTAAATGTTGTCGACCACTCTCAAGTTGCTCCTACTTCTTGGCAGGTTAGTTAACGTGCAAAGATATTCATACAAGTAAACTTAATCAAATTGATCCAGATATTAGAGCACACATTCTGATTGTTATATGAAATATTGTAATATATATATAATATTGGCAAAATATGACATATCTATCTACCCATGGGAACTTAATGGTTCTAATTGTACTTTGACATAAGTTCAACTGATTATAAGTCCACAAATGTTTTGGTAGTACTTAAAAATAGAGTATAAAGATTAATATAATAGAGACATTAAATGGTCTCATCACCAACTAAAAGAAACATAGATTCGAAACACAATAAACAATTGGCTCTTTGAAAATAATGAACAAGCATGCACAAATTCATCACTTTCGCATAGATAGCAAAAATTTCACACCACGAATGAAGAACCAAATTGTAGATTTTATTGCATTAGAAACTCAATCCTTTTACATTGTTTTTTATTATAATATATAGAGTTATGATCTACAACTCTGAATGCTGAAATTAGGGCATCAAAGACTCTAAATTAATGAAAATGAACTAAAACTAAACCTTTGCTAAAGGAAAACTATTGCTAACTGATACTAGATAACTTGCATGGATTTTTAATCCATTTATAATCAGTTTGTCCATGCAAGAGGGATCAAACTCGTCAAGAAAAGAAAGATAAAGAAGATGGGGTTTCTTTGCATGCAACTGGAGTCTTCTTCTTGATCTTGGAGTTCTCCCTTGGAATCTTCATCTGAGGCTATCCTTGTGGTGGGAACTGATAGGGGACCCTTAGTCCTTCCAAAATGAACTCTAGTTAGGCACCCATCTGATCTGGAGCTCAACTTCCATGCAAAAAAGTATTCTCGCTAGAAATACCCAAAATTTTAGACCCCGACCTCTACTCCGAAGATTGCCAAGTGTAAATTTGACTAAGTGTGGAACCACATTTGGGACCCCCAAAATTTTGGAATTTCAGAGGCCGAAAGACCGAAAAACTAGCCTTTGAAAAATGGCTAAGTATGAAAAATTATTTCTTCAAAAAAATGGCTAAGTGTCAAAAATCTTCATTTTGCAAAATTTGACTAAGTCTGGAAAAATTTTCAGGATTTTGGGGTTTTGACATTTTGGCATTTCGACACTTTCAAAATTTTGGCACTTTTGGCACTACGACATTTCGGCACTTTTGGTATTTCGACACTTTCGTCATTTCGACATTTCGACACTTTCATCATTTCGACATTTTGACACTTTCGGCATTTCGGGACTTTGATAATTTATCATTTCAGCACTTTCAACATTTCATGATTTTCAGGATTTTAGAATTTCAAGGTTGTTGACATCTCCGAAACTCTGAAAATCTCATGACTGGAAAAATGGCTAAGCCCAAAATGAATTTTTAGGATTTTCGAGTGAGCTTTACAAAATCTCTTTGCAACTTCTCTGACTTCATCAAAACTGACAAAATTCCTAAATTTAGCTTCCCATGTTTCCTCTCCCTAAACCTTGAAGGCATGCTTCAAACTTTTAAACTTCTCTAATGCCATTCACAATTTTCTTTATATTTTCCTTGAATTGGAACATTTACTGCAAATCATCATTTTTGTTCACCACGGTCACGATTCCTATGAATTGTTGAACAATGTTCTTGGTAGAATATAAATTCACTTTATTCTCATCATCATACATCTGCAAGTCAATCCTATCGAATAATTTCTTTATCTCATTGGTTCATAATATTCTACATCAAGGTTCTCAGTTCTGCAATCACAAAGGACACCTCGTTAGCAATCTTTATTGAAAACATGAAATTAAACTAGAACAACTAAGTCTACACGAAAAGAAATTACAAAAACTAAGTCTAATAAACACACCAAAAGAAAAGAAGCCAAAAGAGGGGAAAAAACACCAAGAGTTGACTCAACCGACATCCAACTATCAGGAGCACGTGGGCCCACAATCTGACTCACCAGATGCCTAATAAAATTGACCAAAAGGCTGAAAGACCCAATAAAAGGGGGTCCCCATTAAGCCAAGTAGCCAACATGGGGCATGCGTTGTGGAACCACAAAAATACTAGAATAAAAGGAAGGGAAAGAGCTTCTACAACCTAAAACTCAGATGTACACAGATTAGGACTGAGAATAACAAAACACCTTTCTGAATACTCAATTTGAAAAAAAGCATGTAAAGTAAAGGACACAACCTAGATCATAATAACTTTGACATGTAATTCGATAGAAAACTTAGAAGTAAATAGGAACAAGAAGGACTACTGTTGCATATTTACTAAAAAGGGGCCAAATATAATCTATATCACCAAGAGATACAAACATCCAAATCTTAGAATAAGATAGAATGGAAGAACTGCCCTTCACAAAAATGAGAGGGGTATATATAGGAGAGAAACCAAAATCTACATTTCCAAAGAATCTGGAAATCACCATGGCTAAATCCATCAAATCTGGGACTGGATGAAGGGAAAATCTCTTAAAAGAATCTTCATTTTTAGTCCATGAAATATGTTGCTCAAATCCGGATGACAGGAATCCCGGATTAATAGGGGTAGGTGAGAAGAGGAAGATTTAAGAATATATGCCTTAACAATAATCCTCCTACCAAATCAAATCCATTTTCTCCCTTAATCATGCTTGATAAAAATATTGGATATAATGATTTATAAAAAATATCATTTGTCAATATTTTACAATAAAATTTGCATGGTTTTACAATTAAACATGGCTTTATTAATAAATTACCCCTAAAGACATAACAATGATATCTAAAGACATTAACAATATCAACCATAACCTAGGACCTAGGGGACATTTGCTCATATTTTTAATTTCGCCCTCCTTGAAAATATTCATGAATACATTTTCAATTTTATTAATAAAAGCCCATGTTCACTTTTATCTCCCCTCTTAGGCAAAAAAAAAAAAACCTTAATAATGCTATGCAATAAAATTATAACTTACCCTATGTTTATGAAATAAAATTTCAAAAACACTTCCATTTTTAATATCTACTTTTGGAAATATCCCCAAATCGCTCTTGGCCTTTTCCATGCTATTTTTCACTCCAAAGAACTTGAGCTTTATATCCTTTTGTTGCACTTCGAATGGGAAGGGAATGCTGCATTTTGGGGAAGTTTCTATTTTGTTGGTCTTTGCATGGACTTGGATTTGAAATATATGGCAAGGTAAGAGATTTTGAACTCCATTTTCATTCATGCTTTGCAGTTTTGTTGTTTTCCTTCCATAGCCGTGGCTTTATGGCTTGAGCTCTCTCCATCTTTACATGAGATTTGGGAGTGTTATTTCTGGTTTTGCCTCCATGGAAAGTACTATATTCACACCCTATTGCTGTATGTGGATTAATCAAAGCTCTTTGTAGCTAATGGAGCTGTTTCCAAAAATGTTTTTATATTTAAAGTTGTTGTTTTTATATCACATCCTTGGATGGAACTAGGGAATTATTTTTTATTACCTCTTTGTCTTTCTTGCTGCTCAAAATCCATGAGAAGTGGCGCCATGATCTATATTGCACTTATGATTTCAATAGTATTGCTACTGCATTTCCACTTACAAAATAGTTTAGATTGAAGTATTTTTAATGCAAAAAATGTTGAAATACTGTTGTTTTGATTTGCTACTCCACTTGATGTTGGGGAAAAACTTGTATCACTATATTATATGCATCATTGCTGCTGCTCCATCATAATTTCAAAGATATATTGTTGTCTTGACTAGTAAACATGCAGATTTATATATGTAAATGTTGTTCAAAAACTTGTAGTACCCCTTTAATACTTTTTGTTTTGATTCTAAGACATCATGACATTGTTTTGATCCAGAAAGCCATAGACAAGTCATTGCTTTGCTTAGATGCATTTGTTGTTTTGAATCCATTGGGATTCCATGGATATTCTCTAGCTATGGATTCATAATGTGCTTTTATGGAGATACCGAATGATGGTTTGATGCACAAAAATGCATTATTCTTGTTGTTTACATGCACATCATATCTTGATTATGCTGAGACAAAATGCATCATGCATTATGCTATTTCATTTATGTTGAAGTATGAGACATATATGCAAATTTATATTGTCATAAAATAGAATTACAGTCACACCATTGTACTTACATCTTTGTCATGATGCATGGTATACCTTCATCCTCTCTTGGTTGTCCTGTATCCATGGTATTATATTGCTCTTTCAGCTTTACTGCTCCTTATCATTGCAATGTTATGGCTCTGGCTCCTTTATGGTTCATTTAGAATGATGCATGCCTTCTTGCTCTCCTGAATGTTCCATTAAGTACTGTTGCTTTTGGTGCATCTTTATGTGTTTTTGCTCAAACAAATTTATCCTTCAAAGGTGGCTTGTGATGGTTGCCCTTGAAGGTTCTGATTGTCTAAGCAAGGGCATTCATTGCATATCAATGCAATGTCATATATTTTCTGTACCTATACATGGAACAAACAAGTTAAGAAAACATGATACTCTTCTTCCGCCTGTAGCATTTCTATGAGTGTACACATGCTTGGAGCATGATCCCCTTCTTTTGGTGTACGGTTGATTACATGCTTGCATAATTGTAGATGTAGATAGATAATTGGTTATCATGCATTTCTTAGATCCATTGGATCTAACCCATCTCTCTCTCCATTTGTAGGACCTGGATCAAATAGGAGCATACTGGAGTCACACTGGGGTCAACACTTCTTCCTCTCTTTAGGCAATGTCTCGTACCCTGTTATTTATGTTCATTTTATTTATGTATGTATGTAATTAGCCATAGATCTTTAGGAGTTGGCTATGCTCATGACCTATGTGAGCTCAGATAAATGCTTTACTTTCCTTCTGCACATATTTGTCATTTATGATCAAATCTGAATATATCCAATATATATAT
>MU223512.1:572716-595553 GCA_018584345.1 Thuja plicata
GACATCTAAGTATAAACGTTTTTCTGATTTAGTCTCTACCTAGCTTAGTGGCAACCTAGTTATGTTATAAATACCCTAAGTTAGCCTCAAAATGTATTTTACAAGCTCTGTTAGTAGAATAACTATTTAAATTGTTATTTTGAAATTATAACTAACCAGGCTAACAAGCTCCTCGCTACTTTAGTTTTCTGGATGGTTTTATGTTGCCTTTCCAGGTCAAAGGATTATTGACTGTTCAGATAGGAGCGGCTCAAGACTTGGGATTAATTCTTTTGTAAACTATTGTAAATCTGAATTGTAAGGCTCTAGAGGCAAAAGGCTTTTTATGTTAGGGGTATGCCCCTTGGAAACTTTGTATATCTGACCCTAGGAGGGCCTTGGAAAGGAAAATTCAGTCTCTGCAAAATTGTAATTATATGGTTAGAACCCAATAATTATCTCTAGGTATAGGGATACGAAGCAGGGGTATGCCTCTGGAATTTTGTATTTTTGGACATTTGTCCCAGGCAAGACTGGAGATTTTCTTTCCCGTTCTTTCCTACCAGTGCCCGTTTGAACGGAGGACATGTAAATTTTATTTTATAATAATAATAATAAAATATATTATGGCTTCGACCGTTTACTGATAAAAAAAATAATAATAATTTGTAGTATTAATAATTGGTTCAAATTTTAGAATTATCAATTAAATAAAAATTAATAAATATAAATATTTGTTTATTTTTTATACTTTTTAAAATTTTAAAAAAAATTAAAAATTCACTTTTTTAATATTTTCAATATATTTTTATTTATATTTTAACTTTTTAGTTTTCATTTTATTGGTAACTTTGTTTTAGTTGAGCCAAGCTAAACAATTTGCCACTAGTGGCTAAGTATTTGCCTATACATAAAAATTTGTATAATTACGAGACAATAATATGAAAATTTTTTATTTTTAAAATAAATAATTTTATTTTTAAAATTTAATATCATTTATCATGTTTAAAAAATATGTACATAAATATTTGTATATTTATTATATAAAATATATGTTAAATAATTTTTATATTATAAGGTGAAAAGGTGAAAAAAAAGAGGAGAACTTGAATGGATTTAGAATTTATTTAAACGTGGCTAATGTGTCCAGAAACAAATAAAATTTAAAAAAAAAATAAAAGTACTGAATTTGAAATTTTTTGTTTTAATAACAAATTAAAAAAAACTCATTACAATAATATATAGTCTTAACGACAAATACTAATAATATTCCAATAGACAAAAAAAACAATCCAAAAAAAACTAAATGAATTGGAAAAAACAACAACAATACACAACTTATCCTAACCAACCAACACTCACTAACAAGATATATTGCAGAGTACCAACTTCTGATGCAAAATAACAAGATAAAAGAATACACCCGTCTCGCATAAAGAAACTTGAAGAGTCTATGAAGCTTCCTATAACATTTCATCTTGCCTTTTGGAAGATGCAAAAACATATATTTGATCTGATCCTACTCTTGGACGTTAGAGTTAAAATTCTAGTATTAACATTTTTAACATATTTTAGTTTCATTTTAATATTTTATTTCTCGTAGATTCAACATTATATATTTTTAATTTTTTTAAATTGAATTTATCTTTTCCCAATACTATTCACAAGAGTTTGACTCCATGCATTTCTTCTTACTTTATAGATTTATAACATATTTTAGTTTCATTTTTAATATTTTATTTCTGATAGATTCAACATTATGTATTTTTTATTTTTTTTTAAATTGAATTTATCTTTTCCCAATACTAATGTATTTTTTATTTTATTTTTAAATTGAATTTATCTTTTCCCAATATTATTGACAAGAGCTTGACTTGTTGCATTTCTTGTTACTTTATAGATTTATATAATCATAGCAATTGAACAAGTAAAATTCATATTTTCTTTAAACTAATAGTCTAGAATATAGAATATGCATTTCATGTTTCCATTCCCTTACCACAAATGAATCATATAGTATTAATAATGATATTATTTTTTTATTAGCTTTTATAATATTTTTATTTGTATTGTCATTATTAGCCCATTGTAAATACTAATATTTTCTTCTAAAATTCAAAGAACACATCATTTTAAGCAAATGACTCAAAAAACAAAAACAAAAACTATCAATGATAGGATAGGATATTATGCCTTAGATGCGCAACTCTAATTGACCTTTGGGGCATTTTGTCTGGAGCTTTAGCCTGTGCCCATATATTTTGTGTATTCTCATATAGAGAATAAATGTGTCCCATACATGAAAATAATAATAAATAATAATAAGAAACTTATTCCTATCCTTGTACAAAATTGGTGCAATGTAATAATCACGTTCCGAAATGGCAATTGAATAATGTTGAGTTTGGGTGGAAAGTTGCAGGATCCCATTGTCACATTGCAATAATATCTCCATGTTGCATGATTTGTCTTATAATATATTATTAAATATGACGTGTCTTTCATAGAAAAATGACCCCTTTTTTAATCCTATAAAGTTGCATGAGGAAATGCCAGAAATCCCTCCAAATTTTGTGCCACGTCACCTCAACCATTCACCTCAAAAATAATACTTGTACAACCTGTCAACACTTGAAATTTAATTGCCTAAAAATTGACGTCTTCACTGCTTTGCTCAGCTTTCCACGCTTTTACCTTTTTCAAATGCACTTTTTCATTATTGTCTTCTATCATTTAATGCTACCTGTCACATGCATTAGTGTCTACTATACCTTTTGCATCACTGCACATTTTTATACTGCAATCCTTGCTTTCCAGCACCTACTTGTTAGAAATAGTTAAAAAGGATTAATGTTACATATTTATTTGTTAGAGTAATATGATATTTTATTGATCTTATTAAATTATAAATTATATTGTCAATTTTATATAAATTATTTGATTAGTAGTATAATAATATATTTATAATTTTTTAAGAATAATCTTAAATTATAATTTGTACAAATAATTTTATACATATTTATATTTTAAGTTAGATGTTGGTTGACAATGTTCAATAGAAAAAGATGTTCTATTTTTTTCTAGAGCTTCAAAGTCGCATAAGAATTTGAAGAGTGGAAACATTGTGAAAGACAGTAATCATAAAATATTTCTCTATCAATAATCATTGTATTATTTACTAACACTTTCTAGAAGGAGGTGCAAGGTTTATGTAAATAGATAAGTCTACGGAAACATGTTAAAAAGACATATTCTTTATCGTCTATATAATTTTGTAGTACAACTTTGTGATACATTTAATTTTGCTTGAAACATTCAAAAAAATCTTTGTATTACATAATTGCTTATAGTTAATTGACGGAAAGACTTGTAACCCTTTTTAATTGTGAATATCATGAAGTTGATGTTTTCCTTTGCTTGTATGGAATGAACTTATACAAAGTTTTTGGGTTGTTCATTTTTTCCCATTCCTACACATTGAAACTAGTAGACTTATATCCTAAGTGCATGGTTGGTGTCATGTTAAAACTATACAGTGTAGAAATAAAGGTTTTGGGTTAAGAAAAGGAAATTATAGTGAGACACAAATCTTGGTAGCTGACTTTGTGTTGTCATTGATGTCAAACTTGTTGATGTTGATGACTATGAGAAAGAGATCAATTAGTGTTTGTCAGGGGTATTCTCATCAACAATAAAGGGAGGGGTTGTTAACAATATGTGTTCAATGTTTTTTTTGGGTAACCCACGGTATCCCATGACCTAGCCTAGTGCCCATTTTTGGGGTGAGCTAAGGCAAGACTAGTCCCTAGAGATGGACCGAGCAGCTGCAAGCTAGAATCATCAAGTAAACCTAGGCCCCGGAGTCAAACCCGAGACTAATGGGGAGAAAAGCCACGACCCAAGCCAACTTTGCTACCTATTCTAGCTAAGATGTGTTCAATGTTGTCATTGATGTCACCTACCTATTTGCATTGATGTCAACTTGATTAAGAGATGTGCTACATGATATGTATAATTTGATAGAGGTTGGGTATTGAGTGTTTAAATATTGTTCTAATTTCTAGTGAGGATATCTAGTTAGTATGTGGTGTATCCAAAAGGTGATAGTATGGGAAGCTGAAATGTGTACGAAAGAGTATTTGAAGTCCTTATGGGAGAATGTTATGCGTTGTTCTGCATGAGTAGTTAGAGGCTTGTAGTTGTCTAGAGTTAATGAGTATGGTCTATGAATGTTACACTATCATGTTTCCAAGTCCGCAGAAGTTCAGAGGTTGAAGTTGTGTTTGGTTGTTTGGTAATAGTGAGGTTGGCTATCAAAACTAGTTTAGAGAATGCTCCGCATTGATGTTTTCGGGTGTGCAGTTTGGTGAACATGTTCCTAACATTTATGTAGTGTTCTAGTTTAAATATCTTATGTTGGTTTTCTCCACAAGTGAAGATATGTTGTTCTATGTTTGGTATCATCATTTGTGTTGGTCTCTAGCTGACTTAGTGGATTATGTTGATTTGATTAATGATCATTTGGTTCGGATATGCTTTTAAGGAAGAGTTAAAAGGTTGATATAGATCTTGTTGTGTCGTGGCTAGATCCACAATATGATACATGCATTGGAGAATATTTTTTGGGTTAACTAATTAACGTGTTTTAGCATTTTTCTACACAATACATATTATGCTGCTAATGGAGGATGTTGTGTTGTGTGCACTTAATTTAAATCAATTATGACAGATGTGTTATGATGCATTTGGGTCCCCTTTATCTCCTAGGATGAACTTCATTGAGTCAAAGTATTTATGGTAGCTGACTTTGTGTAAATGTTACTTATCCTTACTGTGGCCAATCTAGTTGAAGTTTTTGATGATCAAGTTGATATATAAAGGAGAACATATGTTTGAGTTGAGTATGGATTGATTCTGGATTAAATGTGAATTCAATGTCTTGCGAATGCAAAAGAGCTAGTGTGAAAATTGATAATATCTTTCAAAGATGACAAAGATTGTGGCAACAAATGTTTGGTATGATGAGGAGATCCTACATCTTTTCAATTCATCAATTCCTTGTACCTTCTTGAAGATAGTGAGTTCTTTTGGCAGCTTGTACAATTCTATAGCTTGCCCTAGGATCATGCATCTTAGACTTCCAAACCCTTATAGCTTACCCTAAGATAGTGCACCTTAGTTTTCAAGTCCCTTTTAGGAGTAGTAAGATGCTTAGCCTCTAGCCTAAAACTCAGTATTCAAGTTATTCATATCAAGTGAGTGTGATTCTCACCACAGTTTTTTCCACATTTGGTTTTCCATGTAATAATCTAGTGTTCATGTGTATGTGTGTTCATTGAAATATCTTTTATTTCTGATTATTTGGATAATAATAAGAGATGAGTATTTGTGACAAAAAAAAAAAAATCAAGCCTGATTCACCCCCTCTCAATCTTGTGGGGGTTTCAACAATTGGTATCAGAGTTGAGATCCTTTGAAAAATCTTAACTGCTTGAGAAAGATCCAGGATGGAAAATGAAAGTGGTCACAAAGTATCAAATTTTGATAGACCAAATTATACTTACATTGGAAAAAAAGAATCAAATCATATTTGGAAACTAATCCTCTTGGAGTTTGGGATAGTGTGAAGCATGGGTACACTACTCTAGTTGGTGCTCTTTTTACTTTGGACGAGATTAAAGCACATGAGAACAGTGCCAGGGGTAGAAATTCTATCATTAGTGGCTTAAGTGATTCAAAGTTTTAAAGGTCATAAAATGCACTACTGTAGATCTAGAAAAAGTTGAGCATTCTATATGAAGGAGACAATAAGACCAAAAAATTCAAATCATAGAATCTGAAGAAAAAGTTTGAAACTCTAACGTGGATGCCAACATATGAAAATAATGAAATTTATTTGTACCAAGTAAATGAAGTTTTTAGTGCAATCAGAGGTATTGGAAAAACTATGGATGATAATGAAGTTCTAAGAAAAGTGGTGAGAACTATAACTAAATCCTACTAACCAAAGATATATGTTATTGAAGAAGGCCATGACATGGATATATTCATGCTAGATAAGCTCCATGGATCGATCTCTACTTTCGACATTACACAATTTGAGAAGATAATAAAAATGTAAAGAAGGATGTTGTATTTAAAGCTATGAAGAAGAGTAAATATGTACCTAAGGAAACCAATGATCCAGATGATGAAGAATAAAAATTAGTGAGAAAATGTAAGAAAGGATCCATAAATTATAAGGGTAAGTTTCCCTTCAAATTCTTTAACTGTAGAACGATGGGTCATTATATAGATAGATGTCCTTTTAAGGAAGATAATTATAAAGAGCTTGATGTGATGATAGAATGGTCAATTTTATAAGGAATGAAAGAAATGGTAAGATAGATAAAAAAGATAAGGATGGAAAGAGTATTTGTTTAGTAAAAACCCATTCATCAGAGGATGAATATGTTGATTCAAATGATGAAGTGCTATTATTGCCAAAAACAAGAGAATGATTGTAACAGGTCTAGAAGTCAGAATCTTATAGGAAATAATGAAAGATCAATGGTTGTGAAGACTGCCCTATATGTAAGATAATCAAATGTTCAAATCATATGATAGGAGATAAGGAAATATTCTTGAGTTTGAGAAGTATGATGGTGGGTAGTTCAATTTTTCAATGAGGAAGTTACACCTATTTGTGCTAAGGGATTCATATCTACTGTTGGTAAGCATAGAACTAATGATTTTTATTATGTTAAGGGTTTGAAACATAACCTCTTGAGTGCGAGTTAGATGTGTAATAAAGGTTACAAGCTTATCTTTCATGGGACTACATGTGAGATCAAAAAGGTGTCCAAAAATTTGGTTACAAAAAGCATAATGAATGATGAAAATGTCTACTATAGAAAATATAACAAAGGAGGAAATTTTTTATTGGCATAAAGTAGGGAATGTTGGTTTTGGTACAAGAGAATGGGACACATCAATTTTGACAATATAGTGAAGATCAATTCTTCTAAATTTGTGAGAAACCTACCAAGGAATGTCAAGCCTTCTAACACTGTGTGTAGAGGGTGTCAATTGAGAAAGAAGACAAGGAACAAGTTCAAGAACAAGGAGTATTCCACCTCAAGAGTTTTGGAGCTTATTCATACAAATATGTGTAGACCTGTAAGGACTAGATGACTAAATGGTGAAAGGTACTTTATGTTTCTCATTGATGATTATTTTAGAATAGCACGAGTTACTTTCTTAAGAGAAAAGTGTGAGGCTTTGGATAGATTTAAGATACTCAGTAATTCAATTGACAATCAAGTGGATATTAGGATCAAGTGTTTGAGGTATGATAGAGGTGATCAATTTACATCAAGTGAATTTGATAGAATTTGTGACTTGATAGAAAATCCTAAAAATGACGCTTTGATGACCTATGGGAAGCGACCCTATTTTTACGGGATGCAATCCAAAAATTTGCAAAATAACCAGATGCGACACGGGATTGACTAGATGCAATTTGGGACACCGGATGCGACTCAAAATTGAAAGTCTCCTAACTAGTGCAAAAAGTGACAAAGTGAAAAATAAAAAGTGTACAAAGGTAGGTCTCGATGTATTCACCAGCTGTGTGTAATGGGTCGGGCACTAGTGACAACGTGCTAGCTCGAATCAATGTTTCTCCATGGGGACCACCATCTTCTCTGTAGAGCTCAAGGATTTACTAAGGGTACAAGTGAAAATGAATGGGTAAAAAGTGATTTTTGAGACTTATATTGACGTTTTTGAGCTATCCAGAAGCTCTGGAATCCTTCCCGGACTCTCAAAATTCAATTTTGTTCTTCTCAACTCTATCAGGAATCAAATAGAACACAAGGAAAATGATTTCAACAACATAGTACAAACTTTATGACAGTCTCCAACAAATGAAAAATTGCTCTATATGTTCAAAAAATGATTCACGAGCTTTACACAATCATTTTTCCTAGTTCTCTATCAAAAAATTACACATGATGCATTAAAATCTTGGTCATACATCATTTTATCAGACTCAAAATTTAACATTTTCAAGTAGTCAACTTGGTAAAATTGTATTTTCTCTTAACACACTTTCGCTTCATCTCATCTTCTAATTGATTCTTTCTTGATCCAATCGACCTAGTCCATTAAATTGTCATTCTAAAGAGGGATATTATTTTATTTCCTTTAATTTCATTCCTGAGGGGGCATGATACACCTCAAAATCAATCAAATTCTTGCTCAAACAGAAAAATTGACTTCATCATCAAAAGACTAGGGACATAGCAGTTTCCTTCGATCAAGTTGCAACTATTTGATAGAAGGCTTCAGTGCTAAACAAGCCAGATATCTATGTCTACAATCTCTCAAATCTTTATCAAGCTCTCAACATCTTTGTACTGACCTTCATTTGATCAAGTTCAAAGTCAGTATTGTCAATTCTTGTTCGATCAAGCTCAGAATTGATACCTCATAGCTCTCAGCAGCTTTGTACTAACCTTCGTTCGATCAAGTTCGGAGTCAGTATTATCAATTCTTGTTCGGTCAAGTTTAGAATTGGTATCTCTAGATCTGTTTAATTGACCTTTGTTCGATCAAGTTCAAAGTTAATACTATCAGTCTTAGTTCAATCAAGTTCAAGACTGATCTCATCAGCTATATTTCATTCAATCAAGGGTGAAATTCTCAAACTTTCTGAAGTCAACATCAAATATTCTTTGAATCAATGTGCTTCTCGCACGTCAATTCAAAGAGGGGCAAATGTAACCACCCTCATTTGGTCTACTCTAACCAGAGACCCTATTTTCCCTAAATGTGATCATACCCCTAATTATATCAATCCAACTATTTGATTATTGGCATAATTCATTAAAATCAATTTAATTTCCTAAAATCAAAGTGATTTCATCACTAACTCACATTAATTGCCTTGGCCTATTTAAATCAAATCAACCCAATTAAATCCTTGGCCAAAGTAATTAATTAAAAGGAATTAAATAAATTCTCTAATTACAACTCATCACTTGCACATGGAAAGTCAATCCATGAAACAATGAGAGTTCACTCACATGGATCACCAAAGATTCAATCCTCACCTCTCTTCACAAATCAATCTCAACCACTCATTCCTCAAATTCTTCTATAAAAGGATTGAATTTTGAGCTCAATTGGCCCCAATTCAAGTAGAATTTCAATTATACTCTTATGCTGCTCTAATTTTTAGAATTCTAAATGCACTCTTATGCTGTCAATTTTGGTTCATAATCTCATCTAGTTAATTAGACAATCTACATTTGTGCCTCCATTGAACCTTTGCATGACAATTAGCTTCATTTTCTCAATTGAATCTTCCATTCTAGGACTGACTATGTCACTGATTTATGCATAATCTGAGGGAAATTATAGCTTAAATCATACTCTTCTTAGATAGGAAGCAATATGTCAATTTTGATGGTTTTCTTATGTTTTTCATTTTATTTTCATAATTCTAACCATTGATGCAATGAGATATTGAAGTGTTGTGTTTCAGCTTGCAGGTGCAATAGTCACACACATATATTAGGATCAAGTGTTTGAGGTATTATAGAGGTGGTGAATTTACATCAAGTGAATTTGATAGATTTCATGAAAAACATGAAATTAGAAGATAACTATCTGCTCCTAGAACTCCACAACAAAATGGAGTGGTTGAAGAAAAATGGGACTATTGTTGAGATGGCTAGGACCACGTTGAAAGATGCTAACATGAATAGTGTTTATTGGAGAGTGTTGCAATTTTTTTATTGATGTCATGATTTATCCTGGTAACATGAGCTTTGAAAATTTTGACAGATTCTGTGTTTTTGTTTTGGTCCACACCCCTTAGTGATTATAGATATTACTCTGCAGTTTCAAAAGTAATTTTATTGATCAAGGTAGTATGTGTATTCAATATTTCACATGATAATATTACATGGAGTGGAAGATAAAAGGTCCAAAAGCTCTGTCCAACAGATAGACTATTTCTCTGGCAGAGGATAGCTTGATCAAGTGGTTCGTAATTCATATGGTGACTAAATTTTTCCATGCAGGTTGAGGCTATAATCAAGAATTGAATTTTGTTTTTGGAATTAGTGTAAATTTTTATTTTGTTTTGTCCAACTTGGTTAGATGATGCATGTAAAGCATTTTTAGGGGATAAAGTATAAAACATTTTTTAAGCCGACTCCTTTTGAAATAAAGTGTGTGGAGCCAACCTGTTGTATGAATAGATTGGTATATATTTGGCATATCCTTTGAAATAATAATAAGCTTATAATCTGAATATAAGAGACAAAATTAAGATCAAAAGTTGTGATTTGATCATATAAAAATTGTAAAATAGTAAATCTGAATCATATGAACTATGATGCATCTATATATTAAGCTTCAATGAAGTTGTGTTTCATGTATATATAAGATGTGATTGTAAGAGTTCAAATATTTTTATTTATTTTTGAGTAGTAAGCCCCCTCTTGTAAGTAAGCCTTATTTGGGCAGTGAGCCCTCTAATAGCGAGTTGTGTATTGATCACTACTGTAATATTTTGTAGCCAGTTATAAGATATTAAGAGTTAACCCTCTCTGTGGTATTTTCCTTACGAGTTTTCCATGTAAAAATAATGGTGTTATGTATTGTGTGTTGCTATTTATGTTTTCTTTTATTTGCTGCAATTAATTATGTTATGTGGATGGTTATTTAAAGGTTTTAATGGTTTAAAGGGAACATTGATTCACCCTCCCCCCTCTTAATATTCCAGATGTTCAAAAATTGGTATCAGAGCCTAGTCCTTTGATTAGCCTAACAACTTGAATGAGATCTTGGAGGTTGAGCATATGGTACCTAAATCTTCTCTGAAAGAATTCTTTGAAGAAATTCAGCTTGATAAAAATGAGGGACACAAAGAAACTCTTCAAGATCTTTAAAATATTGAATTGAAAACAAAGATCTAGAATAAAATATCAAATAAGAAAATGAGTGCATGAGAAAATTGTGGGAATAGTTCAAGAAATCCAATGAAAGACATAAGGCAATTAGTGAAGAATTAAAAAATAAAACAACATGAATGTTGGTTTAAAGATACAAGTTGAAGAAGATAAAAAGAGTAAAGAATGTCTGAATCGAATAATCAAAGCTAAGATAGAGGAATGTAAGAAATTGGAACAAGAGGTGGTAAACCTAAGATCAGATTTGGAGAAAATAAGGACACAAGAATATAAGTTATAAAAGAGTGCAACCAAGTTTGAAGAAATGATGGCCATATAGAAGACTCTAAAATATAAAAGTGTATTAGGGTTTGAAAATGGTGAATGCTCAAATCATAAAATTGAAGACAAAGGAAAATTCAGTCCTTCAAGACAAGCCAAAAACTAATCAACCTGCTATAGATATAAAAAATGGAAATCATTTCCATAATCAAGGAGGTCAAGTAAGAAATCCACCAGTCAGGCAACGCAATGGGAAAAGGTACCCTTATTTTAATGGGTTTTTTTTTCTTGCAATAGATTTGGACATAAGGATATAGAATTCAGAAGCAATGTGAATCAAAAAGTTACATCAGTGTATGGTCAGTGCTTTTTTTGCAAAAAGTTTGGTCATAAAAATGGTCAATACAAAAATTATTTTATGAATGGTTATAATGGATCCTTCTTTGGTTGCTATAATATATGCAATAGTCTTGGACACACAGCTAATCAATGCAGATCTAGAATAACTAAAAGGATTATAGCATAAAGAAATGATAAATGTTTCAATTGTCATTTGGGTATATTTCTAAGTTTTTAAGAAATAAGAATGTGAAGAAGGATGATCTAGTAAAAAATAAATGAACCTATAAAGAAGATTGATGTGAAACAAATAAAGAAAGAAATGAAAAGGATCTAGAGAAAAAGGAAGATGTGACAAAAGATGAGGTTGCATCTAGCTTTACTGTAGATGTTTCCTCTATGAAAAGGGTCAAGAGCATTGGCTTAGGGGGAGCTATAATGAAGATCTCAATCCCTAGCCAAAGAATTTAATGTTTTCATCACAACATGAAGATATAATGTGAAGAATGTTGAAACAAATCTTTTGGCAAAGACTGTGGTAGAAAATGCACGAGGGCTTCACTTAGTGAACCTAAATCATAATACGTGCATTCGTGGCATAATAAAGAATCCCCCTATTTTAAAATAAGATTGCCCCAATCTCCTTTATTGTCACCCCCTCCAATATCCCCACACCTATTTTCCTATATAAACCCCCACCTCCTCCCCCCTATTTTTGCAATATATTGCCCCTTTTTCCCCATTTTAAAACCCGTAATATGAACACACATGGTATTTTATTTCCCCTTCAATGAAGACCCCATGAGAAATTATTGCACTATGTGTTGAAAGGGGGAGTTTTTTGCAAAGATAATGATGTTGCAGAGAACTATTGTTACAAATTTGTTGATGGTGTTGTAGAATTTTTGATGTGTTAATATTGTTGTTGTTGTAGCGATCAATATGTTTTTTTTTTTAAATTGTTGCAGAGCTTATGGTGTTGTAGATGGTGTTGTTGTTTGATATTTTTATATAGTTGTCATTGATGGCAATATACTATTTTAGTGGTTGATTTGTAGATTGTGGATCTATTGGTCTAGAGGTTGGTGTTTTGGATAGTTGGTGCTCCATAAAATGTATTTTGGTCAGGTTTTCAGTGATGTTTGTGTTTGACAATGGTCCACAATTCTTTGTTGTTCTAGATATGGTTATGTTTTTTTGGTTTCTTATCTCTTAGTGATTTAATTTATAACATTCTATGTTTGAGTTGTGTTGATTGAGTCTAGAGGCATGGTTAGTAATAGTATTATTTCTTCTTGGGCTCCAGCATTTGTGGCATATAGATATTGTATGGTTTGGTTGAGGCAATGTGTATGGTGTGGTCCACTTTTCATTCCTTCCCACAACAAGAATGCTTAGTTTGGACCTATTTCAAATTATGTTTTGTTGGTTGACTTGATGATTTCATGTTTTAAAGATCAATATAAATAAGGGTAGTTTTGTGATGGATTGGTAAGGAAGTTGTTGGAAAGAAGATCCATCAAATATATATATATATATATCTGTGTGTGTGTGTGTGTGTTTAGGTATGTGTGTGGGGTGTTGATGGAAATGTGTGGCCTCCTAATACAAGACCAGGAGCACCCAATTGATTAATCGAAAGGAGACGATCAATGCAAAAAGGAATCAACTAGTTATGGATAAAGAGGGGAAGAGGATCTAATTCCTCAATTATAAATTTAATCAATAGATTTGAAAAACCTTAATTGAAATGAAACATTTACCTTGGAATGTAGCAGATCTGGAAAAGCCTATTTTTTGATGTCTGTGTTGAGTTTTGGGAAATTCTGCAACCGGATCTGGAACAAAAACACAGAGATGGACAAAACCCATAAATCTTTTCCTTTTTTGAGTTAGGTCGACCTTGACCTCTTTGCAGGGTGCAATCATACCCCAAAATGTCGACCTCAACCGACACTGCTTCGACAAAAATTCTATTCGCAAACCCTGGAAGTTGACCAAAAAGGGTATCCAAATATGCTCTTACATTCGCTGTCCTATACATGTACCTGCAAGAAAAATGGGTTTTTTTTTTTTTTTTTTTTTTGGGGGGGGGGCGGGGTTTGCCTTAGTCAAACCCCAATTTAGGAATTAACCTTGAAATCAATAATTAAAATAGATAATGCTAGCAAGTAGTAGAAGTAGATCTAATAATGAAGCTATGATATTCAATAGATATGCAATTGTATTTCGAATGTAAACAAGTATGTAAATATAAAAGCTTGGACTCAATATTTGAAACCATAAACCTCCATGATTGTATGCTTGGAATCCAACTTGAAGGAAGAATGAATGAATCTTGAGGATGCACAAAGGATCTTGATGGAAAATCACACCACCATGGTGGATAGATCTTGGGTTTGAATGATGAATCTTGAATGCTTGAACCAAATCCCTTCAAAGGCTTGAATGCTTGAATCCTTGATCTTCAATGGAGAACTTGAATGCTTGAGAGGAAGACTTGAAAACCTTTATTGAACACTTGAAATCTTGAAAACATGTAGAATGATGGATGCTTGAATTACTTAGCCTTGTTCACTTGTATTCTTGCTTAGGAAAAATGAGAGGAGGAAAGCTTCCTTATATACCAATCTAGGGCATAATCTTCTAGAGAGGCCTACATAGGATAATTAAATTCCAATTATACCTATACCCCTAGAATTGGACCTATATTAAATATAATTTAAGATTCATTACTTCGGAACCCAAAACAGCCGACCTGGAAGTGGGAAAATGAACTTTTGAATCTCCCCTGACAACAGACAAACTTTCCAATTGGAAAGGGAGACTTGGGTCGAGGTCAAGGTTGACCCTGACCTAGGGAGTCAGGACCCATTGAAAATGTGTTAGGTGGAATAAACAGTACCTAGAGGGGCCCAATCAGGGTCCTAAATAGGCATAGAAGATGCAGAAGGGGCAGAAATAAGAGGACAACATGGTGATGGCCCAAAAATCCCCTAAGGAGGGCTAAACATTCTTAACATGGAAGTGATTCCATTTTAAGATGATACAAAATACTATGCAAATTTTTTTGAATGTGTGAAGTTGGGTTGTGAGCATAGTGTGTGAGCTATTGTTGTTGGACATCAGAGGTAGTGCAAGTTTTCTTTTGGTAGTTGTTCTTCAGTGGTGGAATTCCTTTTCTCTCTTCTTTCTCAAGGCAGTGATCCCTTCTGAGAAGTGAGCCCACCCACAATGAACATTTTGATAGTGAGCCACCCATTGTAAAAATTGCCTTAATTAGTATCACCTGAATCGATGTTTTTATTCATGAGAATTAGCTTCTTCAATGTTTTTCCCATATTGGGTTTGTTGACTATTTTGCAACCTTTATCCAATTGAAGATATTTAATCTAAGATACTTTTATGGGCTAAGTGGAGTATGTTTTTGGTAGAGGTGGTGCACTCTTTTTTCTGCAGTGGTTTCAATGGGCTTGGAAAATGATGTGTATTTTCCACCAAGTCAATTATACACCAACAACATACATTCATCGGGAAGATTACAAGGTTTTCCAAAAGATTGATATGTTTCCTCGATGGGCCATGTTAACCTCACAAACCTTTCATTGAGGCAAACTTTGATTGTCTCTGTGATACAAGTTGTTATGTATTTTCTTCATTAGAGTAACATTGTGTTGTCTCTTTGATATGTTCTTTTGGCAGAAAACATTGTGTATTTTCTACCTTGTGGGTCCCAATTCCCTTGTGTTCAAAGATGTTTTAAACATCGATCATCTTTTCTGGGATCAACAATTATAATGGCATTGCACTTGCACAATTAAACATAAGATGCACAAAATATTAAGCACATAGGGGCGTAGTCTAGAAAAAATTATATATTTTGTGCATCAACTTAAATGGCATCGATTGCTATGATTTCATTATGCTTGTGGGATTAAATCTAACATGTGTATAATGTTAAGTGTGCAATCATTCGGTCTGAAAATATTGTATGTTTTCTGCATCACGTTGGTATTGTTTTGTCTCTTTGATGCGAAAATGTTGTGTTTTCGCACCCGGGAGAATTTTTACCAGTGACTAAGACACAACCCAAGGATAAAGTATTCAATACCAAACTATATTTTTTGGCTTCTACATGCAACGCAAGCACAATTCCTTACTTTTTGCAACTTGCTAAAGGTATGCCTTGTTTTTCTGACTATGGGAGCATTTATTGGCCCATTTCCTTTCATTTCATGGATCAAATACACACATAAATTAGATTTTTTTTCTAATTTTTTCCACTTGGTTTGTCCCTTCTTTCTACAGAGTTCTTTCATTTCTGGGTTATTCCTTTTCACTTCATGTCTAGATTTTATTTGATATTTCTTGAAAGTGTTGTTTTCTAACTTGACTCCAATTAGCTTGAAGTTTGAACTTAACAGCTATATTCAGAGTTATGCCAACTCTTTAAAAGGAAATCTCTTGTATATTTTCTGGATTCTCCTCTGATTCTTTGTAGTAGCTTAGGCTTTGCAACTACAATTTCCTTCTATCATGCATTAATATAAATCCTTAGTTTTACCTCTTCTTTCCATTTATATATCTTGTGTGTGTTTTGCCTTGTGTTGATGCTTATGTTCTTTCATTCAAGTTTGTATGTTGTGTCTAGTGTACTCATGAATGTTGTATTATGGACATTAGCCTTCTTTGCAACATCTGATTTGTTCTTACCTACATATGATTCCTTGGACGGTGGATTAGAGTTAAGAGTTTTGTAGTTTGGGAGGCCTTTTTAATGTTATGTGCAATTATAAGAAGGGAGATACAAAGTTTCAATCTAGTGCATCACCACATTTCCCTTTTAGCATATCCTTCTTCCCCTTCTCCTCAAAAGTTAGTAGTTTAGGTGCATCCTGAATGCAAGGAAGTCAACCTTCTCTAGAGATTAATCCTTAAAGTGAAAGTCCCATACTTGGAGGTTTTTTGAATGTTTCACAAGATTGCATGAGGGTAATACGTTAGGAAAGGGTGCAAACTTTTG
The DNA here is from genome assembly GCA_018584345.1 of Thuja plicata. Lineage (NCBI taxonomy): Eukaryota > Viridiplantae > Streptophyta > Pinopsida > Cupressales > Cupressaceae > Thuja > Thuja plicata. The sequence goes on from MU223512.1 coordinate 589,283, forward strand.
TGACAAAATTTTTTGGTACGCCCGGTGGGACTAAGATTCAAATCAGTTTAAGGACATCCCTTAGTGGACCAATATAAGTTTTGTTCACTAAGAATTTGTTTGTTTTCTCAATACCATCAGCCTTTGGAGGTAGTTCATTCAAACACCATGGTGACTCCAAGTGCAATCTACTTGTTTCAAGCAGTCTTAGTGTTGGTATGTAAAAAGATCAAATCTGGTCTTTTATGTTTCTTTGGGTGTCTATTAAATTTTTTGTTTAAATGCTTTAACATAGATTCATTTCATAGAGATGCCTCCCATTTTCCCCCATATCATGAGATCTCAACCCCTTCACCCTCATTTTTTCTATCTTAATTAGAGTTGCAACCTACTGTTGGCCCATGTTCCCTTGATAAATTTTTAGAACAACCCACAACCTTGTAACCAATCTGGGAGTTAGAAAACTCCTTGACCATGTAGACAACTTTTGATTTGATTTTGTATCCCTAAGCCTAACTTTTTATTATGTTCAAAATTCATATCCAAACCCATACAATGGAGGTATGCTTATATTGAACTCCTTATGGTAATTTAGTTCAAACAGTTTTCTAAAATCAAGGGTAGTAGGCATGTGATACAAAAATATGCGAGATGGTATATGAGGTGTATCATATATGTGAGGAGGCTCAAAAAAGATACCATGAGGAAAAGGCTCACCAAACCTTTCTCTAAGAGAAATAGGAAAAGGAAATAAAAAAAGGTAGTTTGATAAGGATATTGCAATAATATAAGTTGTAGAAGAAGATAAAGAGATGAAGCTCAAGCTTTCTCAATTTCAAGCATCTGAGCCTCCTAGGCATAATTTTGCTAGCTTTAGATAGGACATGCTCAATATCTTGAAATAATTCGCACAAGAGGAAGCCCCTCTTTCAAATTTACCATTCCAAGCTTTAGATCCCTTTGTCTAGTTGTTACAACCCCAACTCGCTCATCTCTAAGAGGAGAGGAAAGAGGAACTCCTACAAGAGGATATTGAGAAGGTTGTGCAAGAAAAGACCTCTCTATAGATTAAGAATAAAAGTGAAATAGAGGACCCTATCCTCTTATTTAAAGAGCTCCCCTCTTTTGATGTTGGGGAAGAATTAAAGGATCCCAATGAAAGCCATGTCCTTGAAGATATACACATGAGTATGCATGAGGTAGCTCCCCAACCTATGCATAATTTCACAATAGAACAAACAATACAACAGAAGAAGCTCATGGCTTATTTAACCCATCATGGAGCATATTGTGACATGAAAAAATTACAAAGCATGAGGGAGATTGAATGGTATAAACTTGAAACATCACTTATTGATATCAATCCATCATCTCCTAGATCTGCCTTGGTGCAAGAAAAAGATGAAGCACAACATGAGTTTCTACAGTAGGAGGTCTCTCATGACATGAAGGAAATCAAGGATATTTTAAGAATATTCTTATCCATGAGAAAGAGCGTGTTAATGTGAATGAGGTTTCCCTTTATCCTATGCATATCAATATAGCAGACATGGAAGAGATTGATGATGATGATGATTTTCTTGAATAAATTGATGCCATCTTATCTTCTATTAATCTTGAGCCACCATCTCCTACAGTTGAAGAAAATGATTTGTAGGAGGAATAAGAGGAAGAAATCACACTACCATTCATACCATCAAAGCCACGCCCAAGCGAGATGGATAAAAATTTTGTAGAGAAAAACAACAAGGTCAAGGTTGATTTCTTAGACCTAGTACCATCAAGGGGATTTTCCATAAGGCATTTAGGTCTACAATAAATCTGAAAGTTGTTCCTAGTCATGCTTATTTAAGAGCATGAGGATGAAGATCACAAGGATGAGCATGTTTGTCTTTCTCACAAGGATAATGTCCCTGTGTTGAAGAGCTTATTTTTTTCTCAAAATTGGGAGGGAATTCCAACAAGCTATTGCATGCTTGTCATGTTTACTTCCTTGGTTGGTTTCCCAAGTGCATGAAAGGAAAAAGAAACTTGTAAGAAAGGGAAACTACTTCAGCAAGATAGCTAATGGTTTTTTTTTTCTTTTTTTCTTTTTTGTAATTATTTGTACATAGTAGAATAGATGTTTTGTTTCCCAAGAAGTGAATGAGCACAAGCTAATTCCCTCTTGGAGATGGCAATTTTTTATGCTTTCCTAGGTTGTAGAGTTGCACTTTTCATGTTGTGACAAAGATGAAAATTTTGGTGTGTTTTCTACATTTGTGGAAAATGTATCATGTTTTTTACCCTGGTGACTCCATGCCCAATAGATTGCTTCAGACCACTAATCATATTCTTAGTAGGAAAGCATCACCTTTGAGTCGCCAGAAATGTTGACTACTTTTTCCACCATTAGCCCATTGCAAATATCTAATCTAAGATACTTTTTATGGGCTAAGTGTAGTATGTTTTTGGTATAGGTGGTGCACTGTGTTTTCTGCAATGGTTTCAATGTTCTAGGAAAATGTTGTGTGTTTTTGGAACTTTTTTTAAAACATTGTGTGTTTTCCAGGAAGATTACACGGTTCTCCAGAAGATTGATATATTTCCCCGACAGGCGATGTTACCCTGAAAGGCCTTTCATTGGGGTAACATTTCCATGTCTCTCAGATAAAAATTATTATATATTTTTTCCATCAGAGTAACATTGTGTTGTCTCTCCAATATGTACTTTTGGTAGAAATCATTGTGTGTTTTCTACCTTGTGGTTCCCAGTTCCCTTTTGTTTAAAGATGGTTTAAATATTGATCATCTTTTCCAACATCAACGGTTGTAATTGTAGACCTTATGGAAATAAATATTGTCAATTAGTGCCAAAACACTTAGTCATTCTTATGATTACAGTGTTAGTTGAGCTAGCAGCTTATAGTGTTGACCGACCCAAGCAGTTGTAGTGTCGACCGAGTAGTTAGTTCCAAGCAGTATCTTCTGAGTCACAAGTGTTACCCATTTTGCATACCATATTTGAGTGATCAATGTGGACCGAGCACCCAGTGTCAACTGAGTGCTAGATTTTCCAAGTTCATTGTATCACCCGAGTGTCAGTATATCACCCGAGTGGATTATTGGACCCGAGTATCAGCATTGGGCCAACTTAGTTCATATTGTTTGATACTATTTAATATGATAGTAGCTGACTTATGGAGGTAATTGATTTGGATAGGTATATATGTAAGATACTTTGTTTATCCAATTATAGGAAGATACAGTAAAAAAGATATCAATCATCAGAACAACATTGAATACATGTATGGATGCGAATATGAAGAGGCAAATTGATTAGAAGGCTACATCAGTATAAAGGAACAACAGAGACTCATATATCAAATTTAGGTGATCAGTTCTACATCAAAGGATCTTATTCAAAAAATCAGAGTTGCATAGCAGATCATTCACTAATTCATTCTAACAGGTGTATCAGTTAAATCCTTTAACAGGGTTGACCTAACAGTCCTTCACAAATCTTCTAGCATAGTGCATACTTAACTGTATTGTATAAATCCTTTCACAAGGTGGACCTAATAGTCCTTATTTCTCCTAACATGGAAGACCATCAAAAGTGGTCAATTGTAAGCCTTAACCAGCCAAATTTATTACTGCAGTTCTAAAGCTTGTGGGTATCATCCCCACCCCAGTTTTACTTTCTATTTGGAAGGTTTTTGGGTCACCATATCTTGTGTCAAGTGTTATGAATGTTTATTGATTTTTTGTTCCATGCATACAATTAGATTAGACAATCTAATAAAGGATTAAAGTGAAGAAGTTTTATTGGTTCCTGATTCACTCCCCCCTCTCAGTCACCTAGCCTACAAACCATTTCCAAAAATTGGTATCAGAGAAAAGGTTCTCTTATCAGAAGTTTAACAACTTGAAAAAAGATCAGAGGCAATGGAAATATATACGGACTGGAGAAATCTAGTGAAAATGAAAAGATAAATCTACAAGTGGCCATGGATCAAATCAGAAAACTCAAGGAGAAGCTCTCTCATTCCCTGAAAAGAAGAAAAGATTTAGCAATGCAAATAAATGACAAAGGTTACATAGAAGAAATAATTGAAGATTTGTGCAAATAAAGAAGTTCTGAAGAAGCTATTGCAGCCATTGAAGACCTGCTTGCAAAGAATCTCACTTTACATGAAGAAGTCAGAAAGTTGAAGAGAGAACAAGAAATTCATTTAGTCAGAATATGTGAAGTCATGGAACAAAAGAACCAAGTAGAAAATGACAGAGAAATGGCACAAGAAGATAAGATATTTCTAAGTACAAGATTAGAGGAAAAAGAAAAAGAAATCCATCATTTTTCACTTCAAAAAGAAGATATGATAAATCAACTCAATAGTACAAACTGTTGGAAACATTGAGAGGGGGGGGGGGGGGGGGGTGAATCAGTGTTTAACTAATTATTCTATTTTAGCAACCTGAACATAAATCAAATAGATAAAATATGAAGCATAACACAATAACATATGACACCATATATGTTTACGGGGAAACCTTGATCAGAGGAAAACCCCAGTGGGAATTAGTACCCACAAATGATTGCACTAGTATAGTGAACTTATTAAGGTTCCTTTTCCCTGTTAGAAGCAGTATTTACAATGCAAGTACAATGACCCTATTAGGAGTATTTACAAGAACCCTGTTAGGGGTGAGGACTCACTGTCCAAGAGCTCACTGCTCAATAAAAGAAGGCTACAACCTCCTGAAGATAGATATGCACTATATCTGAAAATTGAACTGCTGAAGTGACACTGTTGTCTGATCAGTTCCTTTTATGCAATGATACTTTGATCTCTTAAAAGAATTTATCTCATACTAACTTGTTCATGCTTCTCTTCTTTTACTCTTCACTATATATTATTCGATGACATATCAATACAAAAGTGCATGTCTCACTAGTACATTTGACCTCATTTTTCTACCAAAATTATCGACCATTAATTAAAAAGGTTTAGGTTGGTTGGATTATAGAAGGAAAAAACTATTTTTTTTTAATCCATGCCCGTGTTGTTCGATATTTTGACCAATACCGTGTCGGTTGAAATATCGACAAACACGGGCATATAACTTTTAAAAAAAAAGATTTCAATTCTCATTTCATTTTTTAGGGAAAATTATATGAAGTGTTGCAGCGCGCGAAGGAGGAGTGTAGCATGCGAAGGATTTCCATCTTCTAAGCTACACACCAAGGGATATAGGAACGGAGCTTATTCTAGATCATGAAGAGCCAGACCCTACACTAGTAGCATATCTAGCACCCGAGGTTAATAGCATATTCCATCTTTTTATGTTATCAGCACGTTAATGAACAAAGGGATTTAATAACCCTGTTAATCTATTTGGCATATGTAGCTATAAGATTCATTATGTATCTACAGCATCGGGTATGTGGTTGAATAGTATGTATGTTGTGTGTTAAGAAACCAGTAGAAGCATTAACATCTCATTTTAAATCCCTTCAATGCATTCACAGTTAGCTGCCATTTAAGTAACTGGTCTTCATCTTACACAGTCGGTGTGGAATAAACAAATACCTTTGACTGTTGCCGTCACATGATTAAATCTATTTGATTTTGTTTATCTAGTTTTGTTTTAAATTTACTTGGACTCTGCCAGACTAGGATTCAAAACCCATTATCCTCGGCTCTGATATGAAGTCCAGCCCTAACTTGTAATTTTGCCATGATATTTCCAATGTCATGGGTTGAAATACAAGTTAGGGTAATGTTTGTGCATATACCAAACATTCAGAATCATGCAGAGTGTTAAAGTTGCTTCTTGGTCGATGCCCTAGTTGGTATATGCGGTGAATGAAACAAAGAAATGTTGAAGCAATATAATAACTGGATATATTCCATGCATATCCATCTCTTTGAAAGACAATATGACACCTCTCGTTACATACATTGTGGCCCTATAGCTGACTGTCATATCAGTGGGTAAGATTTACATCTTTTAATCTGACCATCTTTTCATAAACCATATGAATCATTATTTTTTATCACTTTATACCACTGTGACAGTGGATAAGCATTGAAGAAGAACTTTCTTTAAACATTTTTTATCCACATTGTTTTGGCATCTTTTTAAATCATGAATTGTTACACTTATCGTCACCTCATCAAACCTATTTGACAATCAACCTTGTCTATAACTAAGAACTCAAAAGTGTTGTTTGTCATTGGGACTAATCTTTGCTTACAAATTTGATCACCATTTATTGACATCCTTTTGATAGTCACTTCTCAAGACT
>MU223512.1:667238-679825 GCA_018584345.1 Thuja plicata
AATAATTCTTGCATTTTTGTCTCAATCTCCATCCATGAAAATGAAGAGGCAACCATTTCTTTTCAAGAAACTCTTCACCCTCTTTCCATGGTTCTTCTATATTATGGGCCTTATTTCTTCATTTGAGGTGATGAATTGAAGAGTATCAAAACTATAGCTAATTTTGTCTTGATTTTCATGCTTTTGAGTATTGTTGCATAATTAGTTTGTTGTTATTTAGAGTAATAATATGTTGCATTTTAAAATAGTTTTCTTACATATCTAGTATCTTAATTTCATCATCTTTTCAAGCAATTCTAGATTAATATGCATTTCAATTCTAGATTAATAGCAATTTCTTTCTAGATTAATAGCATTTCATTTCTAGATTGATAGCATTTTGCTCATCTTTTATGCTTTAGAAATCCTCCATTTTAGTGATGGTCAAGGTTGTTGGCTCTCGTTCTGAGAGTAAATTCGACATCCCCAACTAAATAGGAGGCAACAGGTCGCTACAATCAAGTTTGCGAAATGAACAATTCATGTCATCTTTGCAAATTGAATGATTGAGTAAGGACTATGTTGGGTTTGTGCCTGATTTAGAGGTCACATTCAAGCACATAAAATTTTGGCACCCACCTTGGGGCAGAAAAAATGATTTATGGCCTCATTCTCAAAAAATTTTGACAGTGATTTGAACTTTGTCGTACGTCTGTACACCACTGGTACTTAATCTCGCACGACATTTCAGATCAAACAGTGCGAATTTTTACTCCCAGTAGCACTCTCTCACGCGAGGAAACAGAAAACTCGCGTAGGTCCTTGCACTTTCTCGCGCGCAGCGAAATACTTGCTCGCACGAAATTTCACATATAGTCATTTAATTTCTAGAATCTGCAATTTATTGTTATCATTTTCTGACATTTCCTCTCTACTATTGATTTCCTGTTTCTGATTTTTGTTGTAGCATAATAGTGGTCTGCAAGTCGCTTGTCAAAGATCATAAAAAATTCCTAACAGTTTGCTTGCAGGACGATTGTCAAAGGCATATTAAAAATGTTGTGCGTGTTTGCTATTTTTCATTCACATAGTTTAAATAGGGCTTTGCTAAAATTTCTTAAGGGTCCCGATAGCAAAGTAGGGGAATAGGATCTTCATTACATGGAAGTGATGCCCATCGATGAAACTGAGACCCAAATGTTCCTAGCATGATGGATACTTGGGGAAGCAAAGCAAGATAGTGAATCTTTAGCACTTCTACTTGTTAGGGGATTATGCTCTTCTCTCTTTGAGATAATCAGAAACCCAAAGGCTTGTGGATTTGGTGGAATGAAACTATCTCAGTGATGAATATGCTTGATGTGTTTGGGTAAGGTGAAGAGGTAGAGAAGTATGCTCTTCTCTCTTCGAGAGAATCAGAAAATCAAACCCTTGAATCTGAACCAAGTTGTGTCACCTTTAGAGGGCCTGCCGGAAGTTGAACCTCCGGGAACGACCCAAGTGAGTACACACCTATCGCCAGTGATTCCACCTCACTATAATAAATTCTACTTTTTTGAGTCCAAAGACTCCAAAGCCATGGTAACTTCTTTCTCATGATTTTGACTATCATCTTGAGAAAGCCTTGTTTGTTGTACTGAGTGGCGCCGCTCCCAGCCTTGCTTGCAAGGGTGTATGACTTCCAAGTGTTGGTGTAGCTACGAGGCCATAGATCTATATCAGAGGCACTAAAGGTTATTGTGAATAGAAGCCTACTAAAAACTCTCTTAGTTAGATGCCTACCTAGATCACCTCTGAAAGAAGACATAATCTGTGCGCAAGGAGAGGGAAGAATCTCTCCCCTAGATTCTCAACATAGGTATGCACCTGGATGCTTGAAGTGGTATATGACATTGGCCCTTGATTTAAGGGTAACCTTCAAACATATATTCCTTGGAAACACCAAAAACACGGGCGCTCTCTCGAGGGTGACACTGTTGTGTGAGGTGCACGCATACGCATAAGACAACGGAGCACAGATTTTGTCTTCTCCACCATTTTTTTTTGTAGGGATAACTAAGTGTTTGTTTTTGAGTCTTAAACTGTCCAATCATGATAAAAAAAAGACTCCTGTGATTCTACCAAGTTTCTTTGTCCTTGGTAGAACTATTTACGACTATTGCTTGTGTCACTATTGCTTGATTGAAACTTCGTGATTGTTAACGAGTGCTTGTCACCTTGAAACTAAGATTGCTGATTTGTATCATCATAAAAATGCCCTAAACCTGGAAATTTTGTTAGAGAACAGTCCTGACCGTGTCTCAAAATCTAGTTTTTATCTCAAAAACTGAGTCCGTTTATCAAAATCTAGAGTTTTCTTGCACGAAGTTGAGCACTTTCTCGCACGGCGTAGCACTTTCTCGTGCAAATTTGTAGCCTGGCGTCCAAAATAAAGAGATTTTTCCCATTAACTGGTGAATTTTTTGCCCGATCTAACTTGTGTCTGGGGTCTGTTTGCCTGTTTCCCTATTGTCTGTAGTCTGAAACTGGTTGTTTCAAGTTGCAAACTGATCGATTCTTAATCAAACTTGTCTTGTCTCTTTGTCTCCATCCTATCTTTTTTGTGTTTTTGTACCTTGCGACATGATAGTCACATCTTGGCTGTTCTAGCCATACTCTTGATGATTCATGTCGGGTGCATTCTCACACCTTGGCTGTTCTAGCCTATTACCTCCTTTTTCTGATATTTCTAGAAATAGAGTTTTGAGTCAGATCCTAAGTTTCATCTCATTTCATCTTCGTCTATGCATGTTACGACTAGGAGCGGCAATATTTTTCCCATACGCGGTTCCAGAGTAGATAGAAGTAAACCTTGTAATCAAGGAAAAGGTCATTCTGAACCCATTGTTCAACTTGATAGTCAAGAGAGATCCTCACGTTCCTCTTCCCCATTCAGTATAGATTCGAGTCCAAATCAGAAACCAGCGTTTCAGTTGTGTTCTAATCCTTTGTTTCAAGATCAGCATAATCCATTTCTTTCAAATCAACAAGGCTACAAAAAGTCACCTGTTTGGGTTGATCCTATTGACGACCCCTACTGCCTTAGTGACCCTTTTGAACATATCAATCCTTTTGATCTTGTTAACCCCTTTGATCTGCTGAGACATACACTGACTATGAATTCTCAACTCGATACGCACAGTCATGCTGAAGAGGTGCACACGACACAATCTCACGTTAACAACACGACAACTCCTTTTGATTACATGCAAGGTCAATACAAGGATGGTCATAACCAATCCCAAAATGAACAAGGTCAGCAAGAAGAGCAGCATCACTAGGGTCAAGATCAGACTCAAAGTATTTATGAGATTCTTGTTAATGATGATGAACCAATAACTCAAAATGACATAGATGCTAGAAATCTAATAAAGCTCTCATCAAAATGATGGAAATACTCCTTGCGGAAGATAAAGAGAAATACTTTCTAGATTTGGCAAAATAAGGAGTTAAGTTACCCTCAAAATTCCAAGTGGAAATGCTTGTGGCTAAAGAAGAAGAAAGTGAGACTACCAAGTTGCATAAAGTAATTCAAGACATGCAAAATTAAATCAGCCAACTTATGAAGGATAAGGACAAACCCACACAACAATTTACGATGGAAAGCATATGTCCTTTTCCTTTTGATAAGAGTATTATTATGCCACCTTTTCCCAAAGGTGCAACACTCCCTAAATATGATAAGTATCTGGGTACCCCTGATCCTCAGGATCATTTAAGAGAATTTGGCACCCGATCTATGGAGTTCATGCATGATCAAACCTATTTGATGCATCTCTTTCCCTGAAGTTTGGGTGGACCTGCCATGGAGTGGTTTTCTCAACTACCCACTGGCATCAAGAGTTTTGATGAGATTGCCAATCTCTTTATACAACACTATTCTCACAATATACAACATCTTGAAAACATAAGGGACCTTTGCAATCTCAAGCAAAGGCAAGGGGAGCCATTCTTGACATTTCTCCAAAGCTGGAGACAACTTTGCACTAAGTATCCTCGCAAGATACTTGAATCTAAGAAACTCGATATCTTCTTGGATAATCTCACCCCTAATTTTGGGTATCAAGTACAAATTCAAGGTCCCCTTAATTTTGACAGCATGATAAAGCAAGCTGTGAGGATAGAGGCATTTATGGTTAAAACAGGTGAATTGACTTTGTATAAAGACAACAAACAAGGTCCCTCCACTTCCAACAGAGATAAAGGGAAGTTTACCAACAAAAATAGGGATGTTGTGAATGATGGGGTGGTCGATAATGTGACTCCAGCTCCTTTGAAACCGTTCTTCAATCTCACCTTTGGTATACAAGAAACCAAAGATGTTGAAAAGGCTACAACAAACACTCAACAACCTTCTAGATTCTCTTGCAACAAACCTTGGGCCCCACGACCCAAGCGTGAATTTACTTCTTTGGGAGAATCGCTTGATGTGGTTTTCAAAACTTTGGTGCAAAATTAGATTCTTTCTCCTTTGGAAAAATGTCTATACGATCCCCAACCACGACCTCGTTGGTGGATTGATAATGCATACTGTGACTACCACCAAAAAAAGGGTCATAAGACTGCTACTTGCCTTCAATTGCGTCATAAAGTCTAGCATCTGATTGATAACCAGGTTATCATTGTGGAAAATCATAACAAGAATTTAGATCATCAGGCATGTAAAGATCCCTTTTCTTATCACGAGAAAGGTGAATCTTCCAACGCTAAGAGCAATAATGCCAAGTTTAACTATGCACATGCCACTTACGATAATGTCATCAATATGGTTGAACCTGTGGAAGTGGAATATTGTAATATGTTTACTAGCAAGGGGTGCGGGGATGCTTGCAAGCCAAAGACCCCATTCATCTTGAGAGGCCTTGGGTCTCGATTATCTGAATCTAAAACATCTCAAGATTGTGCAAATGTTGTTACTAGATCCTGCACTAAAATCACTATCAAGGGTCCTGACCCTCCTGCTACTACGTCCGCACAGAAAGAAACTGCGGATAAAACTATTTTTGGCTCTACCAACAAGACCACGAAAGTGGTCCCTACACCTCCTACTGCTGGTTATAGCATTCTTGACCAGCTTCAAAGAACCACTGCTCAAATAAATATCTTTGAGCTATTGAAGATCTTGCCTACTCATAGGCAGATTCTAGATAAAGCTCTCACACAAGCTAATGCCCCAAAGACATCAATCTAGATTGGTTTCAATACATGGTGGGTCACTTGACTTCACCGCATTATTTTTCCTTCTCAGAAGAAGATGATCACTCAATTAGTCACCCGCATAATGCTCCTCTGCATATAGAAGTCATGATTGGAAAACAACTAGTCCATTGCATCCTCATTGATAATGGTGTTGGCCTCAATATTTTCTTTGCTCACTTTCTTGCTTAGCTAGGTTATGGTGAAGATCGCATAGATTCCCGCAAAAGAATTACTATCAAGGCCTATGATGAAGAAGAGAGAAAATACAAAGGTTTAGTTGTGCTACCCATTCGGGTTGGACCAGTTGAGAGAGATATCACATGTCAGGTGCTATACCTTCCTCTTGCATATAATATCTTGCTGGGAAGACCATGGATCCATGAGATGCAAGTGGTTCCCTCCACATACCATCAGTGCATTAAGTTTTCTTTCCAAGGCGCAAAGGTGACAATTCCTGCTAGTATGGGCTCTTCTTGTAATGCGCTTACTCAGTCAGCAGATAATCTTGTTCTGACTAATAGAGAATACACAAAATTCTGTGATGCCAAGCTCAAAGACATGGAATAGACCCTGAAAATCATAGACATAGGCATGGGGGGTATCAAATAGAACCTTTGCTATCGTTAGCAGCTCTACCTCCATCTCCTCATTCTTATGGAAGACCTTCTAAGAATAACAGATCTTCTGCTCCTCCTGAGATAGTTTATGATGGTGCCTTTGTATGGGCTTCTACACCATTAGAAGATGAAGATGAGGAAAGAGCTATTAAAGCTTGGCTTTGCAAAGGAAAGAGCATATCTAAACACACTGCCCCGACTTGTGAACTAAATCCCAACAATGAAGATCTTAAGATTATGAAATTCTTTGGGTGCAAAGGGAGTGGCCCAATAGGGGTGAATGGTAATGGGTTAGTTGAACCTATTAAAGATATGGGCCAAAAGGAAAAAGACACAACTGGTTTAGGTTTCAAGAAGATCTCGTTCCACCTAGGGATCAACAAATTTGTGCCAAAATTAGATCCTTCACCATAACCTAAAAGCATAGCTGCAGTCGACATCATAGAAGATAGCTTCGATGAGAATTGCTTTCCTTATCCCATTCCTCCAGACCTGACAGCATCCTTTGCTGAGCCAGATAACTTTGTACTGCACACCAGTACGGTCGAGACTGATAATGATTATGATAAAACCACTCCATTTGATGCACTAACCTATGAACAATGTAAGGTGTTACAAGATCCTAGTTTCCAAGGTGAACGATACATACCACTAGAGTTTCAAGAACGGTTGGCAGGAGAACGGGCTGGTGTTGCAAGAAATCCTAAACCTTCATGGTGCAAGCACCCAAGTCAGAGTTCAGACATAGATTCTCATGAGTATGAATTTGACAGTTTGTCAGAAGGATCTTATGAAAAACTTCTTGACATAAGTGAGGGGTCTAGTGAAAGGTCTAATGAGTCTGATTCCATAAATGTTAACATGTCTTCTACTTCGGTCATTAGGGGTCAAAAGGATTCGAACACACCTTTGGATGAGATTGATTTATCTCTCAGCTTGCTAGTCAATGCTTTTGACAACTATACTGTGAATGCACTTGAACCTGGCACATCTCTTTCACTCCAACATCCCTAGTTAATAGACTGGAATTCCCCTTCTTCATCCAATGAAGTTGTTACATTCCAGAATGACTATTCTCTAGCCTACTACCTTCACACTGTCAAACCTATAACGTCCTTCACTAGTGAAGAAAGTGTTAACATGACCGAGGTTGATATCAAGTATCTTAGTCATAAAATTAAAAGAAGAAAAAATATGTTCTCTGATGGTGAAAACCACATTGTGGCAGTATCAAAGCCAAAAAAAAAGTAAAAAGAAAAGATGTATCCAAAGGTGAAAACCTCTCTGAGGCACCTAAGGATGAGATACTTGATGCACTTCCAAGTCACTTCTAGGAATGCTCATCAGTGTTAATTGAGCCAACTCAGCCGGTAAATCTGGGAACAACAGAACATCCACACATCATTCATGTGGCCAAATCATTATCTACAGAGGAACTTAAAGAATCCATAGACTTCTTCAAGGAGAAAAAGATAAACTTTGCATAAACATATTTTGACATGCCGGGTGTAGATCCCGATCTCATCATGCATCATTTGTCAATAGCTTCGGGTGTGAAACCAGTCAAACAAAAACTTAAAAAGTTGCACCTGCATGTAGCTCTACTGGTCAAGGGAGAATTGGAAAAACTTCTAAAAGTTGGGTTCATTCAAGCAATTGATTATGCAGAGTGGATATCTAACATAGTCCCAGTGAATAAACATGACAAATCTATCAGAGTCTGCATAGACTTAAATTTGGCATGTGTGAAAGATGATTTTCCACTTCCCAACATTGACATGATTGTGGATATGACAGCAGGGTATGAGATGTATTCACTAATGGATGGTTTCTCTGGCTATAATCAAATCAAAATTGCGCCAGAAGACCAAGAGAAAATTGCTTTTACTTGTGCATGGGGTACATTTTTCTGGAATGTTATGCTTTTTGGACTAAAAAATGCTGGAGCTACTTATCAGAGAGCTGTCACTACCATATTTCATGACATGATGCATAAGACAATGGAGGACTACGTGGATGAAACGATCGCTAAAAGTATGGATAGGAAGACACACCTCACTGATCTAGGCCCTATACTAGATCGTATGGAAAAATTTAGGCTGCATCTTAACCCTAAGAAATGTGCATTTGGGTTTACTTCAGGAAAATTACTTGGCTATATTATCTCCACAAAGGGAGACGAGGTGGATCCTACAAAAGTGCAAGCTATCATAGAAATGCCTCCACCTCACGATATCAGAAAAATTAGAGGTCTCCAAGGATGGCTTCAATCTATTCAGAATTTCATCTCGTAACTAGCTGACAAGTCACAACCATTTACTAAAACTCTACATAAAGGTGTGACTTATGAATGGAACAAAGAATGTGAACAAGGCTTTCAACAGATCAAACAATATCTATCCAATCCGCCTATATTAATGCCTCCTATTAAGGGGAAATCATTGATCTTATATATCTTAGCTACAGAAATATCTTTGGGTGCTCTATTGGCCCAAGAAGATCAAAATAATAAAGAAAGAGCCATTTATTACATCAGTAGAACATTGGTCTCTTATGAAATGAATTATTCTGTAATTGAGAAAGCTTGCTTAGCGATGGTGTTTGCTTCCAGAAGTTACGACACTACATGCTGGCTCACACTACAAGGCTAATTGAAAAAATTGATCCATTAAAGTACTTACTTAGTAAAGCTACCCTCACAGGTAGACTAGCTAAATGGGTCATGCTTCTTAGTGAATTTGATATTAAATATGTTGAGAGGAAAGCTATCAAAGGACAAGCGATTGCAGATCAGTTGGCCGAGGCACCTATTACAGATCATCAAGCATTAAGGATTGAATTCCCAGGTGAGTCCATCATGCTTCTCACACATCAGACATGGACCATGTTCTTTGATGGATCATTCACCCAGCAAGGGTCAGGTGCTGGAATTTTGTTCAGTACACCTTAGCGGTATTCATTACCAAAGGCATACAAAATGATGTTTCCTTGCACAAATAACACTGCTGAGTATGAAGCTTTGATCAATGGACTAAAGATCACCATTGAATGGTGCATTGAAGACCTAAAAGTCTTTGGAGATTCACAACTGGTTATCAATCAAGTGAATGACATCTATCAAACCAAAGATGAAAAACTGGTGCCCTATAAAAAGATGGTTGACAACCTTAAGAAATACTTTGCACATGTTACTTTCTAGCAAATTCCAAGGGTGGATAATAAAGCAGCTGATGCCATGGCTACTCTGGCTTCTATGTTACAAATGCCAGAGAATGATTTCAGACATGAATTCCTAGTGGAGACATAATGCTACCTTGCCTATGATTCCCTTGACTCCCGGATGATCTGTTTAGTCATTGGAAATGACTCATCTCACTACCACCATATCTACTCTTATCTTCATGACCAAATTATTCCTGACACATATACTTGAAATGAGAAATGCCATTTAATCCACAGTGCTTCACAGTTTGTCATCGTAGCTAACGACTTGTATAGACGAGGTCTAGACAGTACCCTCCTTAGGTGTTTAGAACCTGATGAGTCCAAGCGCTCATTAGAAGAGGTACATGAAGGTATATGTGGGTCTCACTCAAATGGTCTGACACTAGCTCATAAAATTATTAGAGCTGGTTACTATTGGCTGGATATGGAGAAGGAAGCTACACAGTTTGCTAAGTCTTGCAAACAATGTCAACTACATGGTAATTTGATTCACGCTCTAGCCAAGGAGCTCATTCCCTTCATTACTTTCTAGCCATTTCAACAGTGGGCCTTTGACTTAGTGGGTTATATATATCCGTCTTCTTTGAGAGGACATAAATACATCATTACTGCTACTGACTATTTTACCAAATGGGTTGAGGTAGTAACTCTCAGTGTAGCTGATGGCAAGTCTGTAGCCATGTTTATACTAAACTACATCATCTGTAGATATGGTGTACCCTCATCTATAATCACTAACAATGGGGGACAATTCAAGAACAAAGATCTGACAAATTTGTGCACTAAGTTCAAGATTATTCAGCACTGGTCTTCTATCTATTACCCCCAGGGTAATGGCCAAGCAAAAGCTTCAAACAAGATAATTCTCAAGATCCTACACCATATAGTACACAAATCTGGATGAGACTGACATCTCTAGACCAATCTGGCTTTATGGGCTTATCGCATTAGTATACAAACACCAACAGGGGCCACGCCCTTGCTCTAGTCTATGGTGCAGATGCAGTGCTGCCTATTGAGGTTGAAATTCCTACCTTGTGAGTCTCTCTGAAGGGCCTCATTACTAATGCCGATATTAGAATATCTCGACTACAAGAGCTTGAACTACTGGATGAACGTTAGAAGGTGGTGTTCGATCATCTCCGAGCATATTAGAAGAGGATATCTAAAAGCTATAAAAAGAAGGTTAGACCCAGAGACTTCCAAATGGGTGATCTCGTCCTGAGAGAGAATCCTAAGAATCAACAACAACGAATTCAAAAAGGAAAATTTGAGCCAAACTGGCTTGGTCTATATATTATTACTGCAGTATTTGGGTCTGGCGCTTACCAACTTTCTACTACAGAAGGTGAACAACTCAAAGAGCCTATCAACGCTCTTCACCTGAAGAAGTTCTACAGTTGACATGTCTTTTGAATGCTCATGTACATACTTTATTCTGAGAAAATCCTAAAAATTGTAAAATGTCTTGAAAAAATGATCATCTTAGTGAAAACCTAGCAAACAGGTGCTTCGATGTATCTTTTACCCTGGTGAAAACCTGGTAAATAGGCACCTTGATAATATCAAAAAAATTAAAAAAGAAAAAATACAAAAAAAACTGAAAAAATGAAAATACAAAAAAAGAGAAAAAGAGAAAAATGTGCCATTGATGAAAACCTGGTAAACATGCATCATGGTAGCAAAAATAGAATTTCTACCAAGATGGTGAAAACCTGGTAAACAGGCGCCTCTTGTTCTGTAATGCTCTATCTATTGCAACATCTCTTGGCTTTCTTGTAGTTGCTATTCTACTTTCCTTCTTCAGTTTGCTTTCCTACTTTAGTTTGCTCAGGCTTTCGCTCTTAGTCATCTTCAAGATTTTTCTCGACTTCACATGGATTGAAATTGGTCATACTCGGGGGCATGTTCCTTGTCTAGGGGGCATTGTCTTATCTTTTGGATTCTCTCTCCTCTTGCATCGGTCACCAGTGGATCTCACTGCGCCTGCCTGCCGATACTTTGTAGCACTTCGTCTCTCCTTGAGACTCTCTTTCGCATCAGTCACCAGTGGTTCTCACTGAGTCTACCTACTGATGCCTAGATCTCGTCATCAATATTTATGCTTGAGAATCTCTCTCATGATAGTCACTAGTGGTTCTCATTGAGTCTTCCTAGTGTCGCTAAATTATTGAGATTTCTCATATTGACTCGCTAATTGACATTTTTGACTTTGATCCATTCGTTACTTGGGGGCATGGCTCCCCACTTTGATTTCTCTTCGATTTACACTTGAGTCATTAATCTTGTTAGTTCTAAAGGACAACTCTCTACTGGCACGAACTAGTGTTTCTCAACACCTCAATCAAACAATGTTTTTCAACACTCTCTTTGGACACGTCTATGTTTTTTAACACACATTGGATATCTTGCACGTAAACATCTCTCGATAGCAATCAAACACATTGCACTCACAAGAACAATGGTGTTTTTCAACACCCCAAACATAGGCACATTCATAAACTTTGAAACGTGCTGAGCTGTGATTGACTCTTTCTTTGTATGCTATCTGTTCTCATGAATTTCATTGATATTTTCTTTATCTAATGCTTGTGGGTGTGGTTTTGATGATCCAATAGCATCAAATAAACATGGTGTATGTGATAAGAGCTCCTGCACTAAAGTGGAAAATCCTCACATCCCTCAATCTTGTTTATTTGTACACCAAGAGGAGGTTGGAACTATCTCCTTGACTGTTATTGCTCTGTTTGTTTACTTGTGTACTTTTACTATATCAAACTGGAAACAATGTTCAAGTCATCTTGGCTCTTGTGCCCTGGTGCTTATGTTCATTTCCTATATTTTATTTGATGAAAGTCATATTCATATCCTTATGGTCATAGTGACACCAGTAAGGATTGTATTGGCTCTGATGTTCCAAAATACTCGATGATGATAATTATGCAATGAGTCCAACAACCAAGTCCTAGGGTTGCATTTAGATTTTAGGCTTGCATTTAGCTTAGGCTTGCATTTGTATTTTAGGCTTGCATAGCAATAGTTTTGGTGCTCTCTTCATTTGTCTTCTCATTCTTCAAAGGTCCTCATCTTTTATCCTGGCTTCCTCTTGACTGCACAAGTATCCGGTCCTCACTTTTGATCTTCATTCGTATTCTTTTGGTTAGTACCTATTGTATATTGCAAAATCCTGCATGAGATGATTAGTACCATTGCATTACATTCATTTCCAAAATCTACATTTCCATACATTCAATTACATTTATATATCCATAAACATATGCATCCATTATAAGCATAAATCAAATCATACATAGCATTTATTCATCTAACATCTATCATTGCACTGCATTCATTCATACATCAATAAAACATGTGCATAAACATTTGCATATTAATCCACAACATACATTTCTAATCCATACATCTAAATAATATAATAAACATCTCATAAGACATATAAATCTAAAGCAATATATAAACAAGTACAATGATGCCAAAATCAAGCTCATATATATATATATATATATA
>MU223512.1:680050-706277 GCA_018584345.1 Thuja plicata
CAATCATGTAAGAAACATAGTAATAAGCTACCTAAGCAACCTCGTACCTTGTCTCTATCTATGATCTAGCCAGTGCCTCTCGTAGCTCCCGAATCTCTCGGTCTCACTTAGCTACCCGAGTCTCCTGTACGATCACCTGTGTATGGAAGTCATCTCGCTCCCTCTGCGACTATCTAGCTCTCTCTCAGACCCTCTGAAGAGCCTCTTGTAACTAGGCTACCTATCCACCTGCCTATGGATCAATCATAATAGTGTCAACCATGATGGTGTCCTCTCCCTACTGACTACCAGTGCTCCCGGCACCTGCATCTGATCCCATAGGTCTAGTGGGGATAGGAATCTTCTCAGTCCTTGGTCGTACTACCCTCTCCTGCTACTGAAAGGGTGGCTGTTGTGCCTGTTGCTGTACATGGGGGATTAGGCCAACAGGATCTGTATACCTGGGGAATGGATGTGCTAATATGTGGTCCCTATATGCAGGTGTCATACCTGCATTTGTCACTCTAACCATGTAATCCCACCTAGCTGGTGGTACTCGAGCATATATCATACTCCAGCCTCTATCCAGCTGTCTCTGCCAACCCTTCTTCGTCTCATCGATGAATCAGACATAAGTGCAAAACTCCTGTGAGACATTCTAAGGTCTCCCGAACTGGCGCAACACTCGTGTGAGTAAGAAATGCTCAATGACACTAATGGTACGCCTGATCAAAGGACATGAACATAACATATATGATAGCTCATGCCATGCATCATCCCATACCTCTGTGGCTATCCAAGGCCGTCGTACGACTGCTGCCATGTCATCTATCTGAGCCTGCCACTGCTCTGTCTTACCCAGCATGGGATGGGTCATAGGACCTACGTATCTGTATATATACGGCTCCAAAAGCTGCCGTGTGTCATGGAAAATTGGCCTACATATGGGAAGGTGCTCCCAGGCCCAGATATGAAGAACGATGACTCCTGCCACCATGGTCCGTGCACCCCGATACACAATCTCGTGCATCTCATGATATATCTGAGCGAGCATGCACTCGCCCCATCTGAAAGTCACTGCAGGTGTAGCAAGCATCCTCTGCAACATGCCACCCCAATCGCACTCCAACCCGTGTTGCCCTCGATCAGGCACCAAGTGGAAACTCAAGAAAAGTACCAAGACAACTGCCAGTGGGTGATCTGTACCGTAGTTGTGAATCAAATCCTCCCAAGAAATGGCTTGACCCATCACTAGATCATCCTAGAAGACTACTCTCAGTGCTAGTGTACCTACTCTCGACTGAGTATCATACTCTACATGAGCTCCGTGACATGGTACTCTCAGAATCCTGTAAATGTCCTCAGGAGTGACTGTCATCTCCCCCTACGGTAAATGAAATCTATTCATCTCTGAATGGAAACACTTGACCAGTGCACCCAATAAACCGTGATTTACCTGAATATCAGGTGCATCACGAAGGTATGACAATCTGAGCCCATCAATATGGGCACCATCAGCATCTGATAGTCTCTGCAGTAGCTCACCCATGATAGGATGATGCAACCGAAACACAATATCAGGGAAGTCAACCTGCAAAGAAAGCGATGAAATTGGATCAATACCTCAACATGATGATTTTTCAAAGTAATGAAAACAAATATAGCTATGGACCTATCCTAAACATAGTTTCAAGACATTGTAAGTAGCTGACTCTATGGCATGAAAATGACAACTTTTTTTGAGCTGAGTGAATTTCCCATGCGAGGAAACTCTTTTCCCGCGTGAGCTTTCTGATTCACGTGAGATAGGATGTCCTCCCGCATGAGATTCCTGAAATCTCACGTGGCAGAAGCACGCACTTCGCGTGAGCACATGGGAGGGACCCGCGCGAGGAATCCCTGACCTGTGCAAGGAATCTATTTCCTCACATGAAAGGCGATCTAGGTCAGCATGACGAAATTGTTCCCTCGCACGAAAATGGACGCGACAGACCCTAAAAGGCTTAAAAACATGCTAAAATGCTATAAAATCAATAAAAATTTGAAATATAGGATAATGTTTCAATTACTTACAGGTGCATCATACTCCAGTGGTCGGTTGTGTTGTTGGGAGTGCTCAAATCAGTGTGTATGCACGAGAATGCTATCAATGTCAGTTGGGGCTCTCGCCATCACTAAAGTCAAAAGGTGAATAATGATTTGAAAATGACCCCTCCGGGCCTTATATAGCTTTTGACCTAATTTTTAAAAGTGCTTCATTTTTTACACAAATTGCACCCTTGGCTAAATGGACCATTATGAATCCATTTTCGTGATCAAAATCAAAATTTGACACTCTTAAGTAGCTCGAAATCACATTTTGAAATTTGGGACCGATGTGATCGGACACTTGTGCAATCAACTTTCTGATGTCGGTTTCTTGCCAGAATCATCTCTCGTCATCATTTTCTCAGTTTTGTAATCTTTTCATCAAAGTCAACTCTAGTCAATTCTGGTCAAACTTGGTCAACTATGGTCAAACCTAGTCAACAAGACCTCCAAATCACTCCAAATTGATTCTTCCTTCTCTTGATCTCTCTCTGTTTTCTCTGGATCTTTGATCTTATTTCTCTCTGTGATTTCTCACTCTCATCATCTTTATGATGTGTCATCTTTCAATTTTGCTCCCGAGGGGGCAGGATGATTGCATCATTGAATCTTTTCGCATTATTCTTGAATCAGTCTGATCTGAATCAAAAGTCCCCATCGCTAGGGGCATCTCATCACTTGGGGCATATTCAATTTTTTGTACCTTATGGTCAAAATTGGATATTCCATGATCTTGAATCTCTAGAGGCATCTTGATGTCTTGCATCTTGTCATCTATCTTTCTAGGTATCTGAACAATCTAACTCAGATCCTCAAGGATCAAGCTTCATTCTGGAGATGATTCTTAAAATCTTATTAGGTATTAGGGTAATCTAACCCTAATTCCTAAAAGTTATGCTTCATTTTGAAGATGGATCTCAAAATCTCTTTAAACCGTTATCTAGGCAACGTAACCTAGATCTCGAAAGGCTAACCTTTGTACTGGGGCAATCTAACCCTGATTCTAGAGATAGCCCTAGATCTTCATTAGCTATCAGCGGACATTAGGGCAATCTAACCCCAATTTTTATCTTCTCTCGGATGATTCTGCTTCTCGATCTGATCGGTGTCTTGGCAACATAACCTAGACTTTCAAAATATTCATCTTCACATCAGACTATTCTTTGAATCAATGCACTACTAGCACATCAATTCAAAGAGGGGAAAAATATAACACCCCAAAATTGCCACCTTATAATTCCAATCAATTTTGGTGCGCTCCTTCAATATCTCATCATCGAATTCCTATTATACTAGGCAAATCCTCCTTTCTATTTGACTTTAATTGACTTAGTCTGAAATGCAGAAAACCTAAATTTGCATAAATCTGACACTATATTTAATTCCTAAATTATCAAAGTTTATGAGCTAAAAATCCCTATGATTAATTAATTTAATTCTAAAGTCCTAAGTGCTTTTAAATTAAATTAATTCCACCCCCTTTAGCTAATATACATCAAAAGGAATTGAATAGTTATTTAATTGTTTGAATGGATTATCCTCAAAAAGAATTCCATAATTCTATATGAAAGGTCACTCATGTGGTAATAACCCACTCTTTTAATTAAATAATTCTTGCATTTTTGTCTCAATCTCCATCCATGAAAATGAAGAGGCAACCGTTTCTTTTCAAGAAACTCTTCACCCTATTTCCATGGTTCTTCTATATTATGGGCCTTATTTCTTCATTTGAGGGGATGAATTGAAGAGTATCAAATTTATAGCTAATTTTGTCTTGATTTTCATGCTTTTGAGTATTGTTGCATAATTAGTTTGTTGTTATTTAGAGTAATAATATGTTGCATTTTAAAATAGTTTGCTTACATATCTAGTATCTTAATTTCATCATCTTTTCAAGAAATTCTAGATTAATATGCATTTCAATTCTAGATTAATGGCAATTTCTTTCTAGATTAATAGCATTTCATTTCTAGATTGATAGCATTTTGCTAATCTTTTATGCTTTAGAAATCCTCCATTTTAGCGATGGTCAAGGGTGTTGGCTCTCATTTTGAGAATAAATTCAACATCCCCAACTAAATAGGAGGCAACAGGTCGCTTCAATCAAGTTTGCGAAATGAACAATTCATGTTTATCTTTGCAAATTGAATTATTGAGTAAGGAATATGTTGGGTTTGTGCCTGATTTAGAGGTCACATTCAAGCACATAACACCCGCATAACACCCCTTTGCATATAGAGGTCATGATTGGCCAAAAGCGCGTCTGTCGCGTCCTTATTGATAATGGTGCTGGCCTCAACATC
Organism: Thuja plicata; assembly: GCA_018584345.1. Taxonomy (NCBI): domain Eukaryota; kingdom Viridiplantae; phylum Streptophyta; class Pinopsida; order Cupressales; family Cupressaceae; genus Thuja; species Thuja plicata. The sequence goes on from MU223512.1 coordinate 684,421, forward strand.
TGCTCTACTGACTTGCTCACTCAGCTAGGCTATGAAGATTGCCTAGATTCCTACAGGAAAATTACTATCAAAGCCTATGATGAAGAATAAAGAAAGTCTAAAGGTTTAGTTGTGCTACCTATTCGGGTTGGACCTATTGAAAGATATGTCACTTGTCAAGCGCTAGACATTCCTCTTGATTATAACATCCTATTAGGAAGACCGTGGATCCATGAATTGCAAGTAGTTCTCTCTATGTATCATCAGTGCATCAAGTTTCCTTTCCACGGTGTAGAAGTGACATTTCCTACTAATATGGGCTATTCTTGTAATACGCTCACACAGTCAGCTGATAGTTTTGTTCTTGTTAACAGATAATCCACAAAATTCTATGATGCCAAGCTTAGAGACATGTAATAGACTTTCAAAATTAAAGACATAGGCATGGGGGGGTATCAAATAGAACCTGTGCTATCATTAGCAACTCTACCTCTGTCTCCTCATTCTTACGGGAGACCTTATGAGAACAATAAATCTTCTACTACTCCTGAAATAGTTTACGATGGTGCCTTTGTACGGGCTTCAACACCATTAGAAGATGAAGATGAGGAAAGAGCTATTAAAACTTGGATTTACAAAGGAAAGGACATATCTAAACAGACCACCCCAACTCGTGATATAGATCCCAATAGTGAAGGTCTTAAAATCATGAAACGCTTTGGATACAAAGGGAGTGGCGCAATAGGGATGAATGATAATGGGTTAGTTGAACCTAATGAAGCTATGGGTCGAAGGACAAAAGAAAAAACTAGTTTAGGCTTCAATAAGATCCTGTTCCATCTATAGATTAACAAATTTGTATCTAAATCTAAACCTAGACCAGAACTAGAACCTGAAGGCACAACTATAGTGGACACCTTAGAGGATAGCTCCGACAAGGATTACTTTCCTTGTCCTATTCCTCCAGATCTGGTAGCATTCTTTGCTGAGCCAGATGACATTATAACAAATGTCAGTATAGCCAAGGCTGGCAGTGACTCCAATGGTGCTATTCCATTCACTTCTCTGACATACAAACAATAGAAAGTGTCACAAGACCCTGGTTTCCAAGGTGAACTATACATACCACCATAGTTTCAAGAGCAGTTTGCACAAGAACATAATGGTGTCACAAGAACTCCCAAACCTTCATGATGCAAACATCCTAGTCAGAGTTCATACATAGATTCCCATGAATATGAGTTTGACAGTCTTTCAGAAGGATCCTTTGACAGGAATGTTGATACTACACATACATCTGAAAACCTTCTCGACATAGGTGAAGGGTCTAGTGTAAGGTCTAATGAGTCCGATTCCATAGATGTTAATGTGTCTTCTACTACAATCATTAGGAGTCAAAGGGATTTGAATAGACCTTTAGATGAGATTTCTCTAGGTCTCAACTTACAAGTCCGTCCTTTTGATGGTTATACCATGAATGCACTTGAACCCACCACTTCTCTCTCACTCCAACATCTCAAGCTAATAGACTAGAATTCCCCTTCCTCATCCAATGAAGTCCTCACATTCCAAAATGACTATTCTCTAGCCTATTATCTCCACGTTGTTCAACCTGTAACGTCCTCCACTAGCGAAGACAATGTCAACATGACTGAAAGTGATATCAAGTATCTTAGTCATAAAATAAAAAGAAAAAAACAGGTGCTTTGACAGTGAAAACCACATTGTGGCAGTGTTAAAGCTAAAAAAAGTTAAAAGAATAGACATATCCAAAGGTAAAAATCTCTTCGAGTCACCTAAGGATGAGATACTTGATGTGCTTCTGAGTCATTTCCAAGAATGATCATCTGTGCTAATTGAGCCGACTTAGCCAGTAAATTTGGGTACATAAGAACATCCGCACATTATTCATGTGGCTAAATCATTGTCTACAGAAGAACTCAAAGAATTCACAGATTTCTTCAAAGAGAAAAAGATAAACTTTGCATGGACATACTCTGACATGCTTGGTGTAGATCATGATCTTATCATGCATCACCTGTCAATAGCTCCTGGGGTAAAACCAATCAAGAAAAAACTCAGAAAAATGCATCCACATGTGGCTCTACTTGTCAAGGTGGAATTAGAGAAACTCCTAAAAGCTGGATTCATCAGAGCAATTGACTATGCAAAATGGATCTCCAACATAGTTCCAGTGTCAAAGCATGACAAATCTATCAGAGTCTGCACAGACTTCAGGGAATTAAACAAGGCATGTTCCTAAGATGACTTCCCACTACCCAACATTGATATGATTGTGGATATGACAATAGGGTACAAAATGTACTCCCTAATGGATGGTTTCTCTGGCTACAACCAAATCAAAATTGCACTAGAGGACCAAGAAAAGACTACTTTCACTTGTGTATGGGGTACTTTTTGCTAGAATGTTATGCCTTTTGGTCTCAAGAATGCTGGAGCCACGTATCAGAGAGCAGTCACTACTATATTTCAAGATATGATGCACAAAATAATGGAGGATTATGTTGATGACAATATTGCTAAAAGCATGGATAAGAAGGCACATCTTACTAATCTAGGCCCTATACTAGATCATATGGAAAAGTTTAGACTATGTCTCAATCCTAATAAATGTGCATTTGGAGTAACTTCCAGAAAATTGCTTGGTTATATCATCTCCGCAAAAAGTATCAAGGTGGATCCTGAAAAGGTCCAAGCTATCATGGAAATACCTCCACCTCATAATATCAGTCAAATGAGAGGTCTTCAAGGTCGACTTCAGTCTTTTCGGTGCTTCATCTCATAGCTAGCTGACAAGTCACAGCCATTTACTAAGACTCTGCATAAAGGTGTGACCTATGAATGGAATAAAGAATCTGAACAAGGTCTTCAACAAATCAAACAATATCTGGCTAATCCACCTATATTAATTCCTCCTATTCATGGGAAGCCATTAATTTTATACATCTAAGCTACAGAAACATCTCTAGGTGCTCTATTGGCCTAAGAAGATCAAAACAATAAAGAAAGAGAAATCTATTACATCAGTAGAACGTTGGTCTCCTATGAAATGAATTATTTTTCCATTGAGAAAGCTTGCTTGGCGGTGGTGTTTGCTTCCCCAAATTTATGACATTACATGCTTTCTCACACTACAAGGCTCATTGCAAAAATTGATCCATTAAAGTACTTAATCAACAAAGCTGCCCTCATGAGTAGATTAGCTAAGTGGGTCATGATACTCAGTGAATTTGACATTGAGTATGTAGAAAGAAAAACTATCAAGGGGCAAGAAATTGCAGATTAGTTGGCTGAGGCACCTATTGAAGACTATCAACCATTAAGGATTGAGTTCCCAGATGAGTCCATCATGCTTCTCACACATCAATCATGGACCATGTTCTTTGATGGATCATTCACCCAGCAAGAGTCAGGTGCCGAAATCTTGTTCATTACACCTCAGCGGTATTCATTACCAAAGGCTTACAAAATGTTGTTTCTTTGCACAAATAAAACTGCTGAGTATGAAGCCTTGATTAATGGATTAAAGATCTCTATTGAATGGCGTGTCATTGAGCTAAAGTTCTTTGGAGATTCACAGTTGGTTATCAATCAGGTGAATGATATCTACCAAACAAAAGATGAAAAACTGGTGCCTTATAAAAAAATGGTTGATGATCTCAAGAAATACTTTGCACACATTTCTTTCTAACAAAATCCAAGGGCAGATAATAAATTAGCCAATTCCATGGCTACTCTGGCTTCCATGTTACAAATGCCAGAAAATGACTTCTGACATGAATCACTAGTGGAGACGTTATACTACCTACTTATAATTCCCCTGAATCCTGGATGATCTGTTCAGTCATTGGACATGACTCATCCCACTACCACCATATTTGCTCCTACCTTTGTGACCAAATAATTCCAGACACTAACACCCAAAATGAGAAATGTCACTTAATCTGCAATGCTTCATGATTTGTCATCATAACTAACGACTTTTATAGGCGATGCTTAGGTGTTTAGAACCTGATGAGTCCAAGTGTGCGTTAGTAGAGGTGCATGAAGGCGTTTATGGGTCTCACTCAAACGACCTAACACTGGCTCACAAAATTATTAGAGCTGGTTACTATTGGCCGTATATGGAGAAAGAAGCTACATAATTTGCTAAATCTTGCAAACAATGCCAGCTTCATGGAAATCTGATCCATGCTCTTGCCAAGGAGCTCATTCCTTTTGTCAGCTTTTGGCCATTTCAGCAGTGGGCCTTTGACTTGGTGGGTCAGATACATCCGTCTTCTTCAAGGGGACATAAATTCATCATTACTACTACAGACTATTTTACTAAGTGGGTTGAGGCAGTGACCCTCATCGTAGCTAATGGCAAGTCTGTGGCCATGTTTATACTGAACTACATCATCTGCAGATATGGCGTACCCTCATCAATAATCACTAACAATGGAGGGAAATTCAAGAACAAGGATCTAAAAGAATTATGCACTAAGTTCAGAATTATTCAGCACTGGTCTTCTATCTATTATCCTTGGGGTAATGGACAGATGGAAGCTTCAAATAAGACTATTCTCAAGATCTTACAATGTAAAGTACATAAATCTGGATGAGACTAACATCTCTAGACTAATCTGGCTTTATGGGCTTACCGCACTAGTATACGGACACCAATAGGGGCCACACCCTTTGCTCTAGTTTATGGTGCAGATGCAGTGCTTCCTATTGAGGTTGAGATTCCTACCTTGCGAGTCTCTTTGAAGGGCCTCATTACTGATGATGATATCAGAATATCTCAGCTTCAAGAGCTAGAACTACTAGATGAACGTCGAAAAGTGGCGTTCGATCATCTACGAGCATATCAAAAGAGAATATCTAAAATCTACAACAAGAGGGTTAGACCAAGGGAATTCCAAATGGGTGATCTCATCTTGAGAGAGAACCCCAAGAATCAACAGCAGCGGGTCCAGAAAGGAAAATTTGAACCAAACTAGCTTGGTCCATACATTATCACTGTAGTATTTGGGTCTGGCACTTACCAACTCTCTACCATAGAGGGGGAACAGCTCAAAGAGCCTATCAATTCTCTTCATCTGAAGAATTTCTACAGTTGAGATGTCTTCTGAATGCTCATGTACATACTCTATTATGAGAAAATTGTAAAAAATTACAAAATGTCCTAAAAAAATGATCATCTTAGTGAAAACCTGGCAAACAAGCGCTTTGATGTATCTATTATCCTGGTGAAAACCTAGTAAATAGGTGCCTTGATAATACCAAAAAAATTGAAAAGTAGAAAAAATACAAAAAAATAAAAAAAAAAATGAAAAAATACAAAAAAAATCATCAAAAAAAGAAAAAATACAAAAAAAATCAAAAAATGAAAAATACAAAAAAAAAATGGAAAAAGAGAAAAATGTGTCATTGATGAAAACCTGGTAAACAGGCGTCATGGTAGAAAAAATAGAATTTCTGCCAAGATGGTGAAAACCTGGTAAACAGGCACCTCTTGTTTCGCAATTCTCTATCTATCGCGGCATCCCTTGGCTGTCTTGCTGTTTCCTCTCCCGCTTTCCTACTTTAGTTTGCTTTCCTGCTTTAGTTTGCTTGCTCGTGCATTTGCTCTTAGTTATTTTCAAGATTTTTGCTCGACTTCACATGGATTGAAATTGGTCACACGCGGGGCATCTTCTTGGTCTAGGGGGCATTGTCCTATCTTTTGGAGTCTCTCTCCTCTTCGCATCAGTCACCAGTGGTTCTCACTGAGTCTTCCTGCTGATGCCTAGATCTCACGCCGATCTTTATACTTGAGAATATTTCTCATGTCAGTCACCAATGATTTGCACTGTGTTTTCCTACTATTGCTATACTACTGAGATTTCTCACATCAACTCACTATCTGCATATTTGACATCAATCTATTATAGTTGGATTTATACCCAAACGCTCTATCTATCGATATTCAGTCTTCACATGCTTTGCTTTAGTCTGTACATAGCTTTTAGTCACTTTTGTGACACTTTGGGTCTTTTCAAGATCCCACTTGACTTGACACGACCCCAACATCATAGCTTGGTGCAATCCACTCAGATTCATCTTCTCTATATGAGTCAAGTCAGTATCAACATTAATTACTTGGGGGCATGGCTCCCCACTTTGATCGCATCTTCGGTTTACACTGGAGTCAGTAATCTTGTTAGTTCTAAAGGACAACTATCTACTGGCACAAATTGGTGTTTCTCAACACCCCAATCAAACAGTGTTTTTCAACACTATCTTTGGACACATTGGACATCGCAACATAAACATCTCTTAATAGCAATCAAACACATTACACTCACAAGCACAACGGTGTTTTTCAACACCCCTAAAACACATGCACATTCGTAAACTTTGAAACATGCTGAGCTATGATTGAATCTTTCTTTGTATGTTATCTGTTCTCATGAATTTCAGTGATATTTTCTTTGTCTACTGCTTGTGGGTGTGGTTTCAATGATCTGACAATGTCAAATAAATAGGGTGTATGTGATAAGAGCTTCTGCATTAAGGTGGGAAAGCCTCACATCCCTCGATCTTGTTTATTTGTACGCCAAGGGGAGGTTGGAACTATCTCTTTGACTGTTGTTGCTCTGTTTGTTTACTTGTGTACTCTTACTATATCAAATTGGAAACAATGTTCAGGTCATCTTGGCTTTTTTTCCCTGGTGCTTATGTTCGTTTCCTACATTTTATCTAATGAAATTCATATTCATATTCTTATGGTTACATTGGCGTCAGTAAGGATTGTATCAAATCTGATGTTCCAAAACTTGATGATGATAATTATGCGGTGAGTCCAACAACCAAGTCCTAGGGTTGCATTTAGCTTAGGCTTGCATTCGCATTTTAAGCTTGCATAGCAATAATTTTGGTGCTCTCTTCATTGTCTTCTCATTCTTTAAAGGTTCTCATCTTTTGTCCTGGATTCCTCTTGAATGCACAAGTGTTCGATCCTCGCTCTCACTCTTCAAAAGTGGCTATATCAACTGCTCTGAATCCATTTTCGTGATCAAAATCAAAATCTGACACCTCTATAGTAGCTCAAAATCACATTTTAAAATTTTGGGACCGACGTGCTCTGACGCTTGTGTAGTCAACTTTCTGATGTTGCTTTCTTGTCAGAATCATCTCTCGTCGTCATTTTCTCAACTTCACATCCCTCGATCCTGTTTATTTGTATGCCAAGGGGAGGTTGGAACTATCTCTTTGACTATTATTTCTCTGTTTTTTTACTTGTGTACTCTTACTATATCAAATTGGAAACAATGTTCAGGTCATCTTGGTTTTTGTGCCCTGGCACTTACGTTCATTTCCTACATTTTATTTGATGAAAGTCATATTCATATTCTTATGGTTTCATTGGTGCCAGTAAGGATTGTATTGACTCTGATGTTCCAAAACTCGATGACGATAATTATGCGATGAGTCCAACAACCAAGTCCTAGGGTTGCATTTAGCTTAGGCTTGCATTCACATTTTAAGCTTGCATAGAAATAATTTTGGTGCTCTCTTCATTATCTTCTCATTCTTTGAAGGTTCTCATCTTTAGTCTTGGATTCGTCTTGACTGCACAAGTGTTTGATTCTCACTCTCACTCTTCAAAAGTGGCTATATCGACCGCTCTGAATCCATTTTCATGATCAAAATCAAAATCTGACACTTCTATCATAGCTCAAAATCATGTTTTAAAATTTTGGGACCGACGTGCTTCGACGCTTGTGTAGTCAACTTTCTGATGTTGCTTTCTTGTCAGAATCATCTCTCATCATCATTTTCTTGGCTTCTGCAATCTTTTCATCAAAAATCAACTCTAGTCAATTCTTGTCAAACTTGGTCAACTATGGTCAAATCTAGTCAATAGGACCTCCCGATCGCTCTAAATCAATTCTTCCTTCTCTTGATCTATCTTTGAATTTCTCTGGATCTTCGATCTTACTTCTATCTACAATATTTTACTGTCAATCATCTTTCTGTTTTGTCATCTTTCGATTTCGCTCCCAAGGGGGCAGGATGATTGCATCATTGAATCTCTTCGCATCATTCTCAAATCAGTTTGATTTGAATCAAAGTCCCCATTGCTAGGGGCATCTCATCACTTGGGGCATATTCAGTGTTTCATACCTTATGGTCAAAATTGGATATTCCATGATCTTGAATCTCTAGGGGCATCTTGATGCCTCACATCTTGTCTTCTTTTCATCTATCTTTCTAGGTATCTGAGTAGTCTAACTCAGACCCTCAAGGATCAAGCTTCGTTCTGGAGATGATTCTTGAAATCTCATTGGGTATTGGGGAAATCTAACCCTAATTCCTAAAAGTCATGCTTCATTCTGAAGACAACTCTCAAAATCTCTTTTCGACTATTATCTGGGCAACCTAACCCAGATATCGGAGGGCTAAACTTCGTATTGGGGAAATCTAACCCTGATTCTGGAGATAGTCCTAAATCTTTATCAACTATCAACATACATTTGGGCAATCTAACCCTGATTCCAATTTTATCTCAATTGGTATTTGGACCGTGATCTTCGCAATCTAACTTAGACTTCGGAGAATCATGCTTCATTCTGAAGATGGTTCTGCTTCTCGATTTGATTAGTGTCTTGGCAACCTAACCTAGACTCTCAAAATCTTCATCTGTCACATCAGACTATTCTTTGAATCAACGCGCTGCCCGCACATCAATTCAAAGAGGGGAAAAATATAATACCCTAAAATTGGCACCTTACAATTCTTATCAATTTTGGTGCATTTCTTCAATTCTCATCATCAAAGTCCTATTGTACTAGGCAAATTCTCCTTCCTAATTGTCTTTAATTGACTTAGTCTCAAATGCAGAAAACCTAAATTTGCATAAATCTTACACTATATTTAATTCCTAAATTTTCAAGATTTATTAGCTAAAAATCCCTATGATTAATTAATTTAATTCTAAAGTCCTAAGTGCTTTTAAATTAAATTAAGCCCACCCCATTTAGCTAATACACATCAAGGGAATTAAATATTATTTGGTTATTTGAATGGATTATCCTCACTTGAATTTAATAATTCAAACAATGTGAAAAGCCACCCATTTGGCAATAATTCATTTATTTAATTGAATAATTCCTTCATATTTGTCTCACCTTCCTCCATGAAGATGAAGAGTTAGTCGTTTCTTCCCAAGAAACTCTTCATCCTCTCTTCTGGCTTTTCTATATTATGGACCTTCTTTCCTTCATTCGGGGGGGGGCAATTTTTAGAGTACCTAAACTTTAGTGAATTATTGTCTCAATTCTCTCATATTTCCAAGCTTTTATTGCATATTCAGTGTAATTTCATTTAGCTTAATGACATTCTTCATCTCAATTTAGTTTGTTTACTTATCAATTAGTTTAATTCTGTTATCTCTTTCAAGTTTCTTAGATTAAAATCCACATCTTCATTCCTAGATTACAATTGCATCTCTTATATAGAATAAATTTCATTTCAATTTTCAAAGCTTTCAAATCCTCCATTTTAGCAATGGTCTATGGTTGTTGGCTCTTGTTCTAAGGGTAATTAAACACCCCAACTAAATAGGAGGCAACAGGTTGATTCGATCGATATTGTGGAATGAACAATTCATGTTCATATTCGCGATTCAACGATTGAGCAATGACTATGTTGTGTTGTGGCTGGTTTAGAGGTCAACATTCAGACACATACACACACTATCATATTTTCATTGGATTTTTAATTTATTTCAAGAAGAGTGTCTTGAAACATAGGCATATCCCCAAATGGCATAAATTTTATGTGAGGTTAAATACCTTTCCCTATATCTTATTTATACATATTCCTATGCATTTATCTTCTACCTCATTCTTATAATTCACACATTTATATACACCATCCCTTTTCTCCTTATCCATGTGCCAATTACTTTTAGTGATCCTATTAAGTGTGAGAATATAAATTCAATTTTGAACATTGTCCTACAAAAGTCCACTAAGTTCAACTTGTGTTATTTATGAAATATTTTTTTATCTTTAGAATTTAATGCATTTATTTAATCATTCAATATCTCCAAGCAATATTTACATATTTTATTTACATGTTCACACTTCAATTTGTGTATTAAAAGAAATCCAAATCTAGATGATCATACTAGGGACATATTAATGTAATTGGAGAGAGTTGTTTCTACTCCTAGGTACACATTTCCATGAGTTGACTTCAAAGATTTGTCCCTCAATGAAAATTTGACCAGAGAGATACTTTAAAATTTAATGCCCTTGATTTCATTTCTACACCTCAAATTTATGTTTTTCATGTATCCCCTTTTCATAATCCATTATAATAAAAAAAATCCTCCCTATTTTCATGAGAGATCTTGTAGATTTTTTTTTGTTATTCTTTTATACCGCATTATTATTGTCATCCAACCTGTAAGGTAGGAAAATAGGGTTCACTAGTTTGAATGGGAAAACTACCAAACTAGATCTATTTCTCATTTACATTATATTCGAAGGAGAATGATCCACTTGGCTCAAGATTCTTGGTCACAAAGTGAATTTAGTGATCCTTCGGGATGAGTTGAAGATGACTATGAAATTATGGATGATGGATGAAGAAGTTAGGTCAATAAAAGGAGAAATGATATTTTTCTGCATATTTAGGCAAACAAAAAATTGATTGTCGAGTCTCAGCAACAGATCTGGGAAGTACATACAACAATTGACCTGCAATCTGAATTCCAGGCAAAAGTGGAGGGACTTAGTTGGTTTGGGCAACCTTCTTCCTGCACTTTCTGACAAAATAACTTGCATACTGTAGATTTTTGAATGCTCAATTTGTAACTCTTTTCATGTATCTTCCATCTATTTCTACTCATAGAAAAGAAGAAAAATGTTGTGTAGAAAGGGGTTTTCCTAAGCCAACAACAATTTAAGATTAAACCTTCAAATTGAAAGAATTGAAATAGAAATCAAAGTGTGTTGATATGTAACAACAACTATATTTGAAAAATAAGATGTCCTATATGGGTAACCATTTATGGTGCATGCCATATGCTTGGTGTGTCAAGCCTAAAACCCTCATTTATTTTGTTATTCTTTTGACTTAAAGGCTGATTCGAGAAGGTAGAAAGGGCACACATGATATTAAAAGCTTATTTTCTTTGTAGGTGTATTGGATCATCACGAAAATGCTACCAATATGTCAAGGATGCCGAAGAGGTGAGTGAATTTATAATTGGCCTCATTTTTATTAAAATATAAATTTAATTAGGGTTTTAAATTAAATTTATTTAATTTCCAACAGATATTAATCCATTTGATAAAAACCTGGAGACACCTCCCAATGAAGAACCTCATGAAGAACAAGTAAATGAACCTCCTCCGTCAATTCGTAGGCATCCCCTGGAAACCTAAGAAGATCTTATAAGCTAGATAGAAATAAAATAAATAAATTAGAGGCATTGATTGGAAGGTTGAAAGAATCGGGTGGTATGAGAATTACAATGTTGACCCACATAGCCCCAGTTAGAAGTCAACTTAATTTTTTGTCAAACAAGAAAAAAATATTCTGCATTAATATAAATTATTATATTCAAGGACGTAAAGAAGAAAAAAAGAAACAAAACTAACATTTGTGCGCTCTTCACTGATCCTAAAATGAATGCACTTCTAAGCGTTAATTGTAGGAGGATCTCCATCCATTGGTGTCACCATGAGGGGATAAAAAATAGTTTTTGGGATAGATGGAAGATGGTTTTTGACAATCCTCCTTGTAATAATCACGAGGCACCCCTGTACTTTTTGTGGAAACTCTATTGTGAGTTTGTCCTCAATAATGTTCCAATTTTTTTTTTTAAATTAATAGTAGATGAGGGGGGTCATCACATGATATATCAGGGGAACAACATGACCCTAACATAGTTTGGAGACCCACTACCAAACCTCACATGGAGCATGTCACCATTCCTTCCATTGTGAATGCTATTGTTGGGGTGGAGATGATAGGCTCCAATAACGCGTTCCTCAGACCCTTATATAGTACGTGAGTCCTCTAGTACACATCAATATGGGTGAGTCTTCCAAGGCTCAAGTTTTAGCCCATTTGTATCCATCATGTGGATCTCTATGCACATATGATGGTGAGGATAGTCGATAGACAAAGACAGATGATAGGGTCATGACTAATGAATTTCTCAATGCACTTAAATTTATGCAAGTTCTTAATTTAATTTAATTAAATTAAATTTTTAATGAAATAATAAACAAATTAGTACAATGATTGTGATATAAATCTAGGGTCAAAGTGTTCATGGCACTAATAATGTTCCTCCAGCTCCCTTTTCATGACACGACCAAGTCTGCAAGTATATATCTAATAAAGGATTATAATTATTACATGTGAGTAATTGAACAATATATGAATGGTTGTCTCATAACTCACTATGCATGTGCAATAGTTTTATTGTGGACCTTCAACATTGACACCTCACAATGAAGGACATTGTGACACTTTCATGTAGGTATCATTTAATCATTAATGTTGTTGTAAATGTTTTTAGGTATTATTGATGACTAAAAAATACTTTTGTTTGATTTTCAGCTATTGACACCAGAGACTCCTCCTAGTGTTTGTGTCTCGTTGGATCATGGTGTTGCTACGACAGAAGCAAGTTCTCCAGCATTGACCAAGGTATGAAAGATATATATATATATATATTTTTTCTTTTAATGGTTTATATTGAAAATTTTAATAATAGTTACCTATTTAGTTTAATTGTTATCTTGATTCTTGTTGCAAGGTCTTGTCACTCTAGATCATGAGTGTACCCCTCCTATGGATGAACACAAGAACTATTTATCAACCGTACATGAATATTCTATTGTATGTCATTATATTATTCAATTTTGATGTATATTAGTTATTTATATTTAAACTTGTGATATAATCAGCCGGAGCTGCAGAGGATCCTAGAGAAGAGGACGAGTGAGTGCACTTGAAAGACTCCAACATTGTATGCATCTCCATCCACACAACATTTGAAGGCAGATCATGATTAGAGATATTTTTTGTATGCATATATGATATTTTTTTGACATTTTTTTTGTATATTATATATGTGACATTTTATGTCCATTTGGATTTTAAAAATCCTGTATGAGTGTATTAGATATATTCCATGTATCACATTATTGGATAAATATATGTGGCTTCATACCCTACGAGTATTTATAGTTCATGTTTTTTTGTGTTCACTTCATGTCTCATGTGTATTTATGTATACTAATCCATGCTTATGTGGGTGTCTTATGCTTTGTAGATTTCTCATGCCTTACATATATTTATGCTTTGCATGCATCTATGTGTACAGGGTGAAAAGGGAAGCAATACAAAGGGGTAGATTACACATCCTTTTCAAACTTGCACACTCAAAAGGAAGATATCTCAATAGAATCAAGTATATCTAAAGCTTGATTGAGAAAATGATCTTTCACTAAAAATGTGTAAATTGATAATGGAAAGAGGAAATATGCAATGAGAAGGAAAAATAGACAAATAGAGACAAAAATAAAAAATAAAAAACTGATAACTAACTGCTAGAAACCATAAATGAGTTGAATTGGGGTCCAGACTATTGTACTGACCTAGGAATTTAGTTTGAGCTGAAAGTATAGGGTACACAACATTTCAAATGTTCTATACTTAGGAATAGAATGTTTCAGACATTCTATTCTAGGCACTTTTGAATGAAACGTCCAGGAACTCTCTAACTATTCTTGATCTACTTAAAAATGTTTTAACAACTCTGTAAACTATTAAGCATGTAGAAAAACTAGAAAAAGTTGGGTAAAAGGGGTTTTCCTTGGTCAAACCCCTATTTAGGAATCAACCTTTAAAACGAGAGGACATTGTAGAAAGGAAAGTATGTTAAAAGGTAAATGTTTGATTCACCTTGCGTAATATCTCATGAATAGATGTATAAATTTCTCATACCTATGAAGATGTTTGAATGTGCTTGAATTCAAATATTTAACCTTGAAATGTAAAATAAAATTAAGGATTCCCTCATAAATGCATGGATCTGTGAATGCCAATCCTATATCTTCACTATAGATATGCTTGATAATCACTTGCAATGAAGGAGAGATGAATGCAGATGGAAGGAAGGATCTTTTGGCTTGATGAAGAACTCCTCATCCTAGCCTTCATGGGAAAGAAAGTTGCTTCAATGGAGAATATTTCCTTGGAATTCACTTAGATGATTGAGAAGAAACTAGATTTTGGATGCTTGCTTTCAAATCTTGAATCTAATTGCTTGAATGCTTGATTGCTCTTGATCTCTTGAAAAATTTTGGTTGTTTACAATTGATAATGGATTCCTAAGTAATAGTAATGGAACTTAGTTACCAAAATGAGGAGAGATACGATGTTTATATACTTCATCTTGCATTTTAGGATTCAAAAATAAGCTAGGCTGACCACAAGAACTAATTTCCCACTAAAATCTAGACATAGGGCTCCAGGCCAAATTTGGGCCAAAACAAGCGGTAAGATAACATCTCAAATGTTATGGATCCAGATAACATATAAAATGTTATATACCTAGGGTTTTGAGTTGAAATTTGAATCAGGTGTTGGAATGGTGGAAAAGATGTGGGAAAAGAAGAATCAAGTTGCTAGGATCAAGCATAACAAACAAATCAAATCTTGAAATGAAAAAAAATAGATCCTAATAGAGCATCCAATTATGGTTGTTAATTTTTTAGGATGATACATTTAGCCCCCACTTTAGCGGGAGTATGAGACAAAATCATACTCATGGTAAAGTAGACCAATGCATAAGAATAATCTTATTGAGGTCAAAGAGACAAGAAAACATCAAGCCCCCAAGTGACTTAAGTCCTCATCAAATCCAAAGCAAAGATAAAAGAGGCATCTCTCAAAAGAGAGAGAAGGAAAGAGAGAGAGAGAGAGAGAGAGAGAGAGAGAGAGAGAGAGAGAGAGAGAGAGAGAGAGAGAGAGAGAGAGAGAGAGAGGGACATGATGAATAGCCTAGTAAGGTATTGCCTTACTATGGATCATGCAAAGGGGAAACATTGAAAAAGATAACATTGATAGTCTATCAAGCTGTATTATGCTAGTCAACCCATCAAAACAAAGTGCATTAGTCCTTAAGAAAAGAATTATCTTCATTAAGGGATCTTGAAGAGGAAGATTAGTCCTAAGGCAAACATTGTTTCCAAAGGGATCTAGAAAAGGAGGATTATTCCTTAAGGAAAGAATTGTCTCCATTAAGGGATTCACTAAATAATGTATAGGGGCATGGTAATGTAAAGATGAAATCAAAGAAAGCATTGTCTCCTTAGCCATCTATCAAAAGAGATTGCATCAAATCTTTGTGTATGTGTTGAAATGTGAAACAAGGAGTAGAGTGTAGACACCCATGTTAAAGTGATTTCAAACACCTTAATGAGAGAAATAGATAAAAATAGAGCATACATGCACCTACAAGAGACATTTCCATTATGAGATGGCCCCAAGAAAGGACAAACCAAGGGAAGTGAAGCACGTGACAAAAAAGAGCACGAGATGAATCTTCTAACTCATAGGCCAATATGATCATATGATAACTCATGTATATCAAAATTATATCAAAATAAACAATCATCATTCCCCAAAGGTAGTAGAACTAAAAAACAATGGAAGAATAACATGTAAGAGTCATAAAGAAGAGTCTTTTTGGGCTGACATCATGAAGACAAAAAAGAATAGGTAGCTACCATTTTGCATAATCCCCAATCTAACAACACAAAGGCATATTTATGAATAATGGCACATGAAAAATATAACATGTAACAAAATATAAAAGAAGTGAAATACAAATAGAGGAATGCCATAATAGACCAATTACTTTATCACCTTGCACCAACAAACAAACAAGATTTGTCTAAATAAATCTAAACAAAACACATAACAAGTAGCACATCACGAGAGAAGCACATTACAATAGGAAAACACAAAAAATCCAACACATAAGAGGAGCTAGTAAAGAATATTTCCTACCCTCCCCTCTCCCCCTTACCGCCATCTCGGTATGTAGTATTTAGGGAAGGTGGGAAACATGTCAGAGGAACAACATAAAGCACGATAATTGGATTAATAGCCCGTTCTAAACAAGGACCATACTATGAAGATGAGTCACTTTGTTGGTCACTAGGACTAAGAGATAATTGTTTTTCAAATCTAGCTGGTAAATCATGATTAACATAAATAACCTCATACATATCATCAAAATTGGTAGCATGAACATCATAATTTTCACTAGAAACATTGAAATAATCATCATCAAGAGTATATTATTCATCCAAATTAATTGTTAAAAATCTAAGTTACGAATATAATCATCATGTTTGATCAATTTCATCTTTTTAAAAATCAACTTCCTCCCTTGGGGTATACATGGGTTGGTCAAAGGGTATCAAAGAATAAATAGGTGGCTTAGGGGAAGAAAGGTTTCGGGAAGAATTCTCACAGGCTCTAGTACAATGTTTATGGTGGCGGTGATGAGCACAATGGTTATGTATGGTTTTTCTTGAAATTTGACTTGGTTTAGGATCAATCAACCAGAAGTCTTTTTATTCTTCAGGGGTAAGAATGGAAGGAACCACACTAGGTTGAGAGATAACATATATAGAACATTTATAAGATATAGGAGGTGTAACGAAAGCATAAATAGGAGGTGTATAAGGTGTAGGAAGAAGTCTAGGTCTAGAGGAAGGAGATGCAACAGTCTTAGGATTGCTAAGCTAACAGATCTTATGGATTTTGAATTTCTAATAGGATAGGATAATACTATCTTTGCAAGGTTGAATTGGTTGAGGCATGGTAGATAAAAAAAAATCAAGGTCAAATTTCCCTCGACGCGATAAAAGGTTGATAGAGAATATGGTTAATTGTTATGATTTCTCCATCATTGGTAAATTTAAAACACTTATGTATAGGAGAGACTGCAAATTTCATGGAGGTGAGCCAAGGAAGACCAACTATAACTTGAAACTAATCAGAAGTTGGGATGACAAAAAAGGTGACATCTAGGGTTTTACCACCAACTTATATGGTAAAAGTCACAGAACCATAGGTAGTATAAGTGAAAACATTGAAAGTTTTGATCATTATATCAGATTTTTCATAGAAATATCATTGCAATTGTCTAGTGTAAAGGTGTTCTTTAGTTATAACATTCACCATGCAAGTAGGATCTATAAGGACACCATGAGAAAAGAGATCATTACCCTTTGCTATGATGTAAAGAGGAAAATAAGGTACTTTAAAATAACACTAAGATCAAATGTAATGCAAATCTCAAGTTCAAGTTTGGGTTTAGGTTCAGATTGATCAATAAGGTTGAAAACATTCTTGGCTTCAATACACTCAACAACATGGGTGGAGGAAGAAGGTAGAGACTAGATAGAATCAAAGATATTGGTCGAATGAGAAGTTAAAGGATTGGTATAAATTTGCAAGTTTTGGCTGGGAGGTGCTAAATTCTTATTTCCTTGATCATTAACACCCTCAACAGATATAGCATTGGAATCGATGAGGTCTTGAATAACAAATTTAAAATAGAAATACTTCTCAATATCATGGCTAGGTTGATTATGGTATTGCCAAAAGATTTGTGGTCAAATAATATAGGAAAGGTTTGGATGTGTCAATTGGTTAAATGGGAGGAATTTGTAAAAAAATAGCATTAATCAAATTCAACATCACATTATTCAAAGATTTAGAAAGAGGTGTAAAATCATGAGAAGGTCTAGAAATAGATGATAAAGGAGCCAAACCTTTGGATGTTTTTGCCACTTTCTCATCAATATTGTTTGATGAATTATTGATCTTTATGAAGCCCTTAGGTTTTTGAGACTTTTTAAAGGACTAAGACACAATATCACTCTTATCAACCAGAGTCATTGGAGTGGTGCTCTCAAATTGACTCACTTGAAGCTGATAATTATGAAGCACTGCACACAATTGACTATAAGAAGAGAATTCAGAAAGTAATATCTTATCTCTAATGTATTTTTATTAATCAACAATGAAAATATGTTGAACATCAATATTAGGCACATGATCAGAAATTTTGGCATGAAAATGCTCAAATCTACCAATGAAATTAGTTACTTTTTCTTTAACACCTTGTTTACAATGCATCAAACCAGTCAAAGAAATATTAGGACCAAAGTTGTTTTAAAATTGTTGGATGAAAGCATTATAAGATTTTTAAAAGGAGTCAATGGAATATGGAGGAAATGAACAATACCATTGCAAGGCTTTGTCTTGAAAGGTTATAGTAAACAATGCAGCTATGAACTTGTGATCATGAGAAAAATCACTACACAATGTTTAAAAAGTTTTAACACGAGTCAAGAGGTCACCTTTACCATTACAAGTCTCTAAATGATGAATTTCCATGTATTGAGGGATAAAAAACAAATGAAGTCCAAGGACAAAGGAATAGAAATGTAAAAAGTAGGAATGTAAAACTTGGATTGAGTCATGGACACAATTTTTTTTTGCAAAGATGAAACAATTTATCAAGCCAAGCTATTGATAGTAGATTTAGTAGAAAGAGTGGTAGGAGATATGTGTGAAATATTTTCACCATTATGGGAAACTAAAGGAATGATAGAATATGAAAATGGAGCACTATTGTAAGTGTTTATGGATGAAAGTAAGGAAACACATGGAACACTTGAAGGAGGAGGAATAATATGATTAGGAATGCTAACATGTGTAGGATCAATGTTTTGAATGGAAGTAGTTATGAGAGGTGGAGCATAAGTGGACACACTAGGTATTGAAGTAAGAATAGGAATGAAAGTCTCAACAATAGTTGTAAGTAGAGTGAAACCTAGATAATTGGCACAATCTATAATAGGTTTGAAATTGCATGTTATGAATAAGATGAGAGATACTACACAAGATATTAACACCATGCTCATTATGTAGATTATCTCCCTCAAACCCTCTACTATGTAGATGATCTTGGGAATGGAGTTATCTTGTCCTAACCATTGTTCATTTTTTTTAAAACCATGGGAAAGAATTTTGTACTTGCATAAAAGGAACTCTTAAGTTCTCATCTTCATCATGAGAAGAGTTGTTCTCAATACTAGGAGGAATATCATTGGTAGGAATGTTTGTCTCATCAAGATTACTTGGAAACATAGAGGTCTCGGGATCGAAGGGACCCATAATTCTATGGAATCTTAGAATTGGAATGCTATAGGTAGGACTCAATGTAATAACACCCATGCATGAGAAAATGAAAAATAGATAGATCTAATGTAAATATGAACTTTGAAATAGATATGGAAACATTCATCAACTAAGCACAATTGCTCTTTTAATGAAAAACACATCTAGCCAATAAATCAAACATGAGGATATAATGCATAAAGGGGATCTAAGAACAAAAATTAGAATGAAAATGTCATGCATAGGGTTTACCGAAAATGTACAAGGTAAAAAGGGAAGCAATACAAAGAGGTAGATTACTCCTTTTCAAACTTTCACACTCAGAAGGAAGCTGTCCCAATAGGCTCAAGTAGGTCCTAAGTGCTGAATAGGAAAATTATCCTTTGCTAAAAAATGTGTAAGTTGAAAATGGAAAGAGGAAAGATGCACTGTAGAAGGAAAAATAGACAAAACTAGAAATAACAGATTGATAACTAACTACCAAAAACTAAAAATGAGTTGAATCGGGGTCTAGAATGTTGTCTTGAATTGGGATTTCAGTTTGGACTTAAATTGTAGGGTAAAAAATATTTTTTACGTAGGAACATATTGTTTTACACATTTGGTTCGAGGTACTTTTGACTAAAACTTTTGGGGACTCTTTGAGTGTTCCCGATCTTCCTAGAAAAGTTCCAACAACTCCACAACCTATTTTTTCACACAAAAAATGGGGCAAAGCTTAGGTAAAAGGGGTTTAACTTGGTTAAACCCCTGTTTAGGAATCAACCTTGGAAATGAAAGAAAACTACGTAAAGGAAAATATATGTAAAAAGGTAAATGTTTGACCCACCTTGCATAGAACCTCGTGGATGGATGTAGAAATCACTCATACCCATGAAGATGTTTGAATGTGCTTGAATTCATGGAGTTGACATTGGATTTTAGAATCGAGTCAAGGACGACCTCACAAATGCATGGATCTATGAACATCACTCCTAGATCTTCAATGTAGATATGCTTGATAATCACTTACAATGAAGGAGAGATGAATGCGGATGGAAGGATCTTCTTGCTTGATTGAGAACTCTTATACTTGGTCTTCACGAAAGATAAGTTGGATTAAATGGAGAATATTTCCTTGGAATTGACTTGGATGATTGAGATTAAACTAGATCTTAGATGCTTGCCTTTAAATCTTGAATCCAATTGCTTGAATGCTTGATTGCTCTTGATCTCTGGAAAATACTAATTGGTTGCTTGCAATTGATCATGAATTCTTGAGTAATAGTAATGGATATTAATTACTAAAATGAAGAGAGATAGGGTGTTTATATACTTCATCCTTCATTTCAGGATTCAAAAATAAACTAGGCTAGCCATGGGATCTAATTTCCCACTAAAATCTTGACATAGGGCTTTGGGCCAAAAAAAGTGAAAACATAATATCTCAAATGCTATGTTCCTAGGTAAATGATGTTTGAAATGTTATGTACCTAGGGTTCTGAGATGAAATATGATTTGGGTGTTAGGATGATAGAAAATATGTGGGAGAAGAAGACTCAGGTTGGTAGGATCAAGCATAATGAACATCAGATTTTGAAATCACCAAAATGGGACCTAATAGAGCATCCAATTACCAGTGCTAACTTTATAGGATGTACACTATTTATTTTTTTTCTTTATGATTCATGATTTATGACTACATGTATGTTTTATTCCTTAAGTGTAATTATGTTTATCACTGGGTATGTGCAAGATCATGGGGGGGCCAAAAAGTGGCGATATGAAAAAAACATTTTTCATCCCCCTCAAAAAGCAAAAAAATTGTGTTGACTCATTTGTTTGGCCTAGGTGTCAGTAAACATGGCCAAAGAAAAAATACATATCCGATATTGGATATGGATCATGTATTAGATATCTTCACAATTGCACCAATGGTTTGTAGTTGGCGCCATTGTAAAGTGTTTGAAATTTTAGTATTTGTAATATCTGATATTAGATTCAAACCCGATATCAAATATTAATATATATATATATTATTATATATAATATATAATATATAATATAGAATATATATAATATATAATATATAATATATAATATAATACTATATGTTATAATATATTTTATATATTATATCATATATTATATATCATATATATCACATTCTCTCCCTCTCCCTCTCCCCTTCTCATGCCTCTCTCTCTCTCTCTCCAATAGTGAAAGAGAGAATGAGAGAGAGAAAATGAGAGAGAGAGACAAGAAGAGNAGAGAGAGAGAGAGAGAGGTACTAAGGGGTCCTAAGTGGTCTTAAGAGGTCCTAGGATACATTAATGTATCATAGGACCCCTTATTACCCGTTATGACCCCTTACCATACATTAATGTTTGTTGAGGGGTCATAAGGGGTCCTAGCATACATTAATATATCTTAGGACCCCTTACCATACATTAATGTTTTTTGAGGGGTCATAAGGGGTCCTAGCATACATTAATATATCCTAGGACCCCTTAAGACCCCTTAATACCCCTTGAGGCCCCTCACCCTACATTTATGTATCCTAGGAGTCCTAGGATACATTAATGTATGGTAAGGGGTCTTAAGGGGTCTTA
>MU223512.1:706566-728081 GCA_018584345.1 Thuja plicata
TGGGAGCATGTTGGGACTGGTTGATGACAGAATGTTTATGGTCCTCACCAAGGTAGGATAATTTTCTTGCCTTCTTAAAAAGTTGGTTGAGTCATAGGAGATGAGTAAGCTTGGAAGGAGAAAAGTGACTTTCTTCAGAAAATGGGATATATACATTTAATTTTTATTTCAGTCAAGGCCTTCAGCTAATCACGGTCCCATAAATAATTATATGAGGGAACATGCTCGGTAGTTATCGCCCCCAGATGGCTAGGTTAAATTAAACTTCGATGGGGCGGAAAGGGGTAACCCAGGTGTAGTGGGGTTTAGGTGAATTATTAGAGATCATAATGGGTGTTTCTTGTTGGTTACCTATAGTTTTCTAGTTTTCTGGGAACCACATCTAATAATATGGCAGAATTGGAGGCCCTTGCTAGGGGTGTTAAGCTATGTGTACAAAAGGTTCTTAACAGGGTGGAGGTTGATGGTGACTCCATGTTCTGCATTAATGTTGTAACTAAAGGCCATATTACGAATTGGAAGTTAAAACAACATCTATCATATACAAGACATTGGCTTAACAAGTTGGAAGATTTTAAAAATTTTGATGTTTAAAGGGAATCTAACAAAGCGACCGATTTTCTTGGTGATTGGGGCATAGAATCCAAAGTTGAGGATAGAGTTGTGGAAGACATTGGAGAATGCAGTTAGCTTGAAAGCATTGTACGAGATGACATGACAAAGAAAAAAGTATGGAATAGGGATGGTATCAGATGAAGGGGAGTCAAAGTTCATGGAAAGTGGTCAGAACATTTGGGATCAGAGCTCGTTGATGGAGTCTTTGAGCTGACATAGGTCTTTTCATTCAGTCTTTGGGGAGGGAACTATGTCTTTGAAGGAGCTTCAAATTCCTATGTGTAGTGCACGTTCTAACTGTAAGGAGCATCAAATTAAGCACACAAAAGATGAGAGTGTTTAGGGGTTGTGTTATCACTTCCAAAGCTCAAGGATTCAAGCAACTCGTTAGTACCCTTATCGATCCATATCAATCTCTATGTAGCCTTATCTCTAGCTAGGAACCATAATGTCTCTGATCAGCCGGGTAGCGATCAAAATAGGCTCATTGGATGGAGAGGAAGGGGAAGGCCCCAAGTCCACAGAAGGGGCACAAAAAGGAGAGGTTGATACAATGGTATCTATCTAGAAGGTATTAAAAAAGAGTGCGAGGAGTTATAATTTTGAGGGGCATCATAACATGCTATTTTTTGTAGGTTCTATTGGGACTGAAAAATGCAGTAAGGGTTTTTGAAGTACCATGTTAAAATTTTGCATTTTGACCCCCTATGATCGCTTTTTGTGCCTATTTGCCCAAATAAGCTTGATTGTATACCATGCATGTCAAGTTATCATCACCTTTGTTTTGAAATTTGGAGACATCCCAAGTCATTAAATTTGAGTTTCAAGTTGTTTCGTGATGTCTTGTTTCGAGCACTTGTCAAAATATGCATTTCTGCCTAAGTGTTAATTCGCTATAACGGGCCCGGTTTGCATTTGAATATCTTGTGTCCTGTTGAGTTTCATGGGTCACAATTTTGGTAATGTTGAGCATGTATATCAGAGAGCCTATATTTCAAATCCCAAGTTATTTTGAGTTCATTTGATAGGTTTTTTGATCCCTCAAAGTTGGTCTACCAGAGATATCTTGTTTCTTCGTTATGCCCAGAATTCTAAGTAGCCTTGTTTGACCAATTGTAACTTTTGAACTTGTGACCTAATTGAAAAAATTCCTTTTTCACTCCATTTTAGAGATCAAATACTTCTTGAGTCTCCGTCTTTAGGTAACGACAAGTTCATTTGGTCAGTTTGCTAAGCCCATTCCGTTTGCATTTTCTATCAATTTGCCAAATGATAAAATGTAGTTTTCCAAGTAGCCTGCTTGGAGGTCTCCTAGTTTGCACCCGGTTCAAGGTCAAGAATAATTGAGAGTTGTTTTTCATTTTATACTTGGAGGTGTACTTCCCTGAAGATTCTTGGACCTTAACCAATCCATCTGGTCACTTTCTTAAGCCATTTCCAAACCAGACTTCTGCATATTTCACTATTTTATTCCAGAATGTTTGTAATAGGCTGACTTTGGTGTTTGTTGGTTTTTCACCTTATGGTTTTATGAGTGAGCTAATTTTGGATTCATTTTCCTTTTATGGGAGTGAATAAATACCCAAGATTCTTGTTCATGAAGGTTTCAGTTGATGAGTTTTCAAAGTTAGTTTTGAGGCAGTTTGTGTAGTTTGCAGTACAAAGCAGAATTGGAGTAAACTGAATGGTCATTTTATGAGAGTTTTTTTCAAGAACCAATTGTGGAATCATTCTCATGGAATGTAAGTTTACTAATTTATTTGATGGTGAAGTCTCAGAGCATATCTTGCTAGTCTTTCAACGACTGATCCAGATGAAGTTTATGTTGATTCAACATTTTGCGCTTGCACTATTTTTCTGAATCGCTAAGTTTGAACAGTTACATCGTGTACCTAAGGATGAATCCAAGCAAGCCCTTTTTCATGTGTATTCAATGAGGATGAACTAATTATTTCACCAAGCAATAGATCTTCAAGAGGTGATATGATGACTTTCCAAGTGGCACCTTTGGCAGGGTTTGCACAACTTTGAAAATTGTTGATTGCATAATATAATGAAATGGCTCCCTTTGCATTTTATTATCTTTTGGCCTGAATATTTTCAAGCTAGTCCAGTTGATGACAATTGTTCAAATTCTAGAGAGGAATGTACTTTCTGGATTCCATGGTCGAAATATATTGTTTAGTCAGTTTTCAAAGCTTGATTTGGAGGCTAGTTGCAGTTATGTGGTCAGTTTGCAGAAATGTGAGAAGTTATTTTGAAAACCGCCAATTTGATGCTTTGTGACAAATTTGCATAATGGTTTGTTTTTAGAGTGTGGGTGTAATTTTGAGGTACGTGAGCAACGTGAATGAATTTCATAGAGCATAAGGGATAACTTGTCAAGTGATTCAGCTTCATTGATTAGTGAAACTCCCAATATTTTTGTGCTTTGAAGATATTGCTCTTGTTATTGATTTTTATCTTGAACTTCATTATGCCATGAAAAAAGATTTCAAACAAACAAGGCAATACATTTTGATGGGAGATATTTAAAACTTTCAAACACTTAAACAACAAAGCAAAAACCACAGCATGCTGGAGAAGTTTTAAAGTTTGAAAAATGCAAGAGCATAGCCAGTCACGATTTTGGTTGTATCTCAAAAAATGTGAACTGGGTTGGGTTGAATGTTTTAAATGATTGAGATGACCATGCCTGCAATCTACAGTAAAAATTTCAAACAAATCAGAGTTGAAACGCAAAAGTTACAGCTCTCTAAATATTGGAAAAAATAACAAAGTTTAAAAAACCAACAGTTTAGGAGGATGGATTTGTTTGTTTGAAAAATTTAAAATGCAAATGTGCATCCATAGGAAGGGGAGCTCACCTCCATGGAGAAATATGAAAGTCTTAAACAAAAAAAAAATGATGCAATGAGTGAGCAACATTTGGAGAAGTCTCAGAAGTTTAAGAAAAATGCACAGAGTTTTATCCCACATGCATGGTGCTGCAAAAGTTTTTAGTATTTATATACTAAAGCACTTACATCATAATGTGAAGAAAGAACCAAGAGGCCATTTAGTGGGCCTCTTGGTTGGATAGTTAAGTGTGTGGTGGGCTCCATTATTTTGGAGCAAAAACAAAAGATGATACATGGTGCCCAGTGGACCTACGGACCAATTAGAAGATGACACATGGCGCAATCTGGTATAGTTTTGAGGTAGTGAATCACAGGATGACAGATGGTGCCCAGTGGACCTATGGACCAATTAGAGGGTGAAACTTGGTGCATTCTGGTGAGATGTGCAGATTTTAAATAATTTTTTAATTTGAATTATTTTCAATAAAGGAACTAAAAGCTGTGCAAGTTCAGAAAAATCCAAGAGTTGACTTAATGGCTTAAAGGGAAGATGCTCACCATCTAACTACTAAGCCATTAAGCCTAAGTGAAAAGTGTCACAAGGTGGTGCATTTTGGAAAAAAAAATGGATTAAAATGAAATTTTTAAATAAGTTCATTTCAACAAAGGAATTAAAGAACTTGCAAGTTCAGAAAAATCCAAGGGTTGACTTAATGTCTTAAATGGAAGATGCTCACCATCTAACTAATAAGCCATTAAGCCTAAGTGACAAGTGCCACAAGCTGGTTAAAAGGGATTAAATTGAAATATTTAATCAAATTCATCTCAAAAGGCAAAAGGGTTAAAAAGTGTGCAGGTTTAAAAGGATCTAAGGGCTGACTTAATGGCTTAAAGGAAAGATGATCACCATCTAACCACTAAGCCATTAAGTCTAAGTGACAAGTGTCAAGATGAGATGAAATATGGGCAAAGGAAATATTAAAGTTAAATTTTATCTCATTTCAATAGTCCAACTATTGAAAAAGTAAATAAATTTAAATGCAAATATTTCAAAATTAATCTGGAAATGTGCACGGGAAGGAAAATTCTTTTTAATGATTTAGGGGGCAGATTTTATCCAAAATACCAAGTATCATATATCGCCCAAAAGGTCTCAGAACGAGGATTTTGATTTTGTAGACCATTTGAGTCCAGATCAAATCATATTCTTGCAGTTTTAGTTAGAAGAAGTTGGAGATATGTTTGAGGAGCAAACAGGTGTCGGTGACTGATTTTTTTTTTCTTTCTCCTATATTTGGTTTCTTCTCCATTGTAATAGGGATGTTGAAAATTTATAATGTTGGGTAGCTTCCAGACTTTGGAGTCTTATTGCTTTGTTTCTTTGTCTTGTAAATATGCTGAACCAGATGATTTTTCAATAAAGAACAATGGAATCCCTGTTCAATTCTTGTTGATGTCTTTGTGTATCTGGTCTTGACTCTTGTGTGTCATTTTGTAAGGCATTTTGATACACTAGCTATAAGGTAGCTTTGATCTTGTTTTTAAGTTTCTTTCAAGGAGAGAGTCAATATTGAATACAAGTTCTAAGAATTTAAGGTTTATACATGAATCTAATGTCCAGGAATTGGAGTGAGAAGAGTGATTTGTAAGGCACTTCACTTGATTTCTTTGAGTTTGGAGTTAAGGTTTTCTGGAAATGCATGTTTATTTGACTCTATTGCCCAATAGGTAAGTCACTGGTCTTTTGCTGGTTATGCAATTTTCTTCATCAATCAATTATTCAAATCATTTTCCATTTTCTGTTTACGAGCATAAATGTTTGTAAATTGCATTGAATAGTGCAAATGCTTTTGGTGATTCCTTGTAGAAGTGAATCTGATAGGTTAGCCTGCCTGAGCCTTCGGGTTCGAAGAGAAGAAGGGTGAATATCCTTGTTGTTACCTTGACCATTTCCCTAGCTCTTAGCAGATTATCCAGGTGGGATCCTGTATAAGACTAGTTGAGTTTAACTCCCATGTTTTATAAGTCTGAGAACTATCCACGGTCACATCTATATAATGAGGTTTAGCTATTAAGTCATTGTATATGCATATTTTATCATGTTTTAGGTGCACCTGCCTGAGTGTGTGGAACTCGAAGCAGAAGGAGGATCAAATCCTCATCAATTAGTCTTTTCTTGCCCTTCATGTTTGCAGGAATGAGATGACTCTTGTGAGCTAGAAAAAAATCCCCAGGTCTAGTTTGCATTATCACTTTTAGAACTAAGAATCCACAAGAAAAATCACTAACAAAATGGCGACTCTACTGGGGAGAAATGGATTATTGTAAAGTCTAGAATGACTAACTGTTTATCATCCATTTCTTGAACATTTTATTAAATCTTTTCCCACATCTTTGTGGGTGGCGACTCTGAATTCTTGTACAGCCCAGTGGCATTGATTTACATGTAAAATTTCAGAGATTTTGTAGTATAATGTTTGCATATTTGAAGCCCTTGTTAGTTTGTTTTGGCAAGGAAGGATAAAATATCAGTTGGTTGTTTGAGTATGTTTACTTCTGCTGGTTGTAAAAGAGTATCTCAACAGCAACAACAAAGGTATTCTACTTCTCATTTGTTTTTCTTTCATGAGAATTAAGTAATTTAAACGGATTGCCTCTATTGAGTGTTTTCAACACTAGGAAAGAGGTGTGTTAAAAGTAGTGAGATGTCAATTTTGTTTTCATTTGGAGTTCAGAACAACAAGGGTCTTTTGAAATCCTTTCATACCAAGAGGTATGAGCCATTGTGTTTTGATGGCATTAAAGATTTTCCACATGATGTGCCTCATGAAATCAGAGATTATTTTCCAAAATTTTATGGTGATCAAGTTGTTTCAGCAAGTCATCATGTTCAAATGTTCATTGATTTATTGGGTGAATTTGAAATAAAATATGAAGATATATACATGAATTTGTTTGTGTTAGGGACTGGTTTTCTTTTTTATCAGCTTGTTCAATTTCTTCATGGGATGAATTACATGTTGCCTTCATGGAACAATCTAGTGAGAGAATGAATTTGAGTGATGTATTTACTGATTGGTTGAATCTTAAGATTAAAGAAGATGAATTAGTTCCTAATTTCAATATCAGATTTTTAAGAGCTTTGCATGAAATAACTAAAATAAATAGACCTCAAGATCATGTGTGTTGTGGTTTACTTTGATGCATTTGACAAGAAGATGAGTTATAGGTTGAGAGACAAGGAACCTAAAACTTTGCATCAAGTTTTTAGGACAACAATAGAGATTGAAAAAAATGCCAAGTACAGATTGACAAGGAACCATTTCTCTAGAGGGATTTGTCAAAAAAATACATTTGAGAATGATCAAGAGTATTTTGAAAAGTTTTCAGCTCAAAGTAGGTGTATTGATACCTCTGCTTTGGTTTCTAATCAGGTCTTGAATTTAGATTTGAATAGATGCATGGTTAATAATCCTTTATTGCATACAGAAGAAACTTCTAATGAAGATGGCAATACATATGTCCAAGAAATGGTAGCAATGAATGATGTTTCAAATACTTATGATGTTGGATTTCTTAATGAATCTTTGCCTTACAAAGTTATATCAGAAACACCCTCTCATTTTGATCCTAGATGCAATGGTACTAACAATGTTTTGAATGCTGAAGAGGATGTATATGTTTTACACTCTTATGAGGATCAAGAGGATGTTGAAACCTATGTCCCGCAAGAGAATGATATGTTGGAGAATGCTGATCCATTGTGTAAGCTTAGTATATCATGGGGAGATAAGAGAATTTGTGGAGGTGAATGCAAATTAGCATGTGAAGGTAAGAGTATCTTCACCAATTCTGAGAATAATCTTTTACATCAGCATGATACAAATGAGTTTGGTATCAAGATCTTTGAAGTGGATTTGGTGTCAAAACTTAAGGGAAGAGGGATAGTAAATGATGGTCTTCCTTATGAGATGGAGTATGATACTATCTTGCAACTTTATCATGATATTATGGATGAAAATTAGAGTGAAGATTAGTTAGTTGAGTCTTTTCAGTCGAAGGGTAAAGTGCTTGATGAGTGTGTTTTTGAATTCCCTTCATTTAATGATGATCAATTGAAGCATATGGTTTGTTTGTGTAATGAAAATCTTACACATGATGAGAAACTTGAGGATGATTGGTGTCCTTTCCCATCTCCTCCACTTGAAGAAGGTAGTATGAATTTGTCATCCACTTCTTTGACTAATGATAGAAGTGTTGAATCTACTTATAGTGTGATATCTGTGATTTTGAATCATATGCTAAAAGTGATTATGACAGCAGGGGTACTAATATCTTCAACATTTTTACTAATGATGCATTTGATGAGGACATTGATATTGGTCGGCTATGTCTTTGTTACCATGTTCATATGGGAGAAAACACGGTGTCGTTAATCCATTGTTTGAGGAATGTTTTGAGTTTTTAGATTTGGGTTATTCTGATTTTAATGTTGAAAATGTGTCAATATGCAATAAGAAATTAGATTGTATCTCTTCCTGGGCTAAAAGTGATTGTGAGATTGAAATTGCATTTGATGAGTTCATTGTTCCATGTAGTGAGCAGGACTATGATGTTGATCAACTATCTCCTTGTGACCATGTGGATAATTTGCAAGTGGAAGAGGTTTCCAATCCATGTTTTGAGGAACATGCTGATATGTCTTTCCATCTTGAATTTTTCTCAGATTTTGGTATCCATGGCTTATGTAAGTATGAGTCATTTAGTTTCTTTATGGATCAGCTGGAAGATGAGGGGTTAATGCAAGTAGAGTTTGATGTTTCTTATGGTGATGCATTTCCTCATTGTCATGGTTCATATTTTCTGATATTTGCTGATGTGAAGAATGATTTTCATACTTTTGGTTTTGATGGCTCCAATGGAAGAACTTCAAAAGCATTAAAGGAGTTGAAAATAAGGTATTCTTCATTTTTATGATTCCTTACGAGTTTGAACAACAGATGTACAAGTACATTTTCATTATGATATTTGTATGCCAAGAAGAAAATCAGATTTTTGATAGAGGCAAATGTTGATTTCAGTTATGAAAAGGTTTGATGATTTTTGTAAATAATGTACATGTTGCATAGTCGCTTTCCCTTCAATCATGTGGTGTGTTTGCTTTCGAATAAAGATGTTCCTAATTTTGAGTTGGGAAAGAGAAATAAGAGAGAAGAGAGAGAAAGTGAAGAGAAAATCTGATTTGAAGTTCTAAATGGTCTACTATACCAAGAGATTCTGAAGTCCTTTGCATGCCTGCATGGGGCACGCATCCACATTCAGAGCCACTGTTGGGACTAAAAAATGCAGTAAGGGTTTTTGAAGTACCATGTTAAAATTTTGCATTTTGACCCCCTATGATCGCTTTTTGTGCTTATTTGCCCAAATAAGATTGATTTTCTACCATGCATGTCAAGTTCTCATCACCTTTGTTTTGAAATTTGAAGACATCCCAGGTCATTACATTTGAGTTTCAAGTTGTTTCGTGATGTCTTGTTTCGAGCACTTGTCAAAATCTGCATTTCTGCCAAAGTGTTAATTTGTTGTAACGGGTCCAATTTGCATTTGAATATCTTGTGTCCTGTTGAGTTTCATGGGTCACCATTTCAGTAATGTTGAGCATGTATATTAGAGAGAATATATCTCAAATCCCAAGTTATTTTGAGTTTGTTTGATAGGTTTTCTGATCCCTCAAAGTTGGTCTACCAGAGATATCTTGTTTCTTTGTTCTATCCAGAATTATGAGTAGCCCTGTTTGACCAATTTTAACTTTTGACCTTGTGACCTAATTGAAAATAATATTTTTGTACTCTATTTCAGAGGTCAAATACTTCTTGAGTCCTTGTCTTCAGGTCACGACAAGTTCATTTGGTCAGTTTGCTAAGCCCATTCTGTTTGCATTTTCTATCAATTTGCCAAATGATGAAATGCAGTTTTACAAGTAGCCTGCTTGGAGGTCTCCCAGTTTGCACTCGGTTCAAGGTCAAGAAGAATTGAGAGTTTTTTTTCATTATATACTTGGAGGTGTACTTCCCTGAAGATTATTGGACCTTAACCAATCCATTTCGTCACTATTTTATTCCAGAATGTTTGTAATAGGCTGACTTTGGTGTTTGTTGGTTTTTCACCTTATGGTTTTATGAGTGAGCTAATTGTGGATTCATTTTAATTTTATGGGAGTGAATAAATACCCAAGATTCCTGTTCGTGAAGGTTTTAGTTGATGAGTTTTCAAAGTCAGTTTTGAGGCAGTTTGTGCAGTTTGCAGTACAAAGCAGAATTGGAGTAAACTGAATGGTCATTTTATGAGAGTTGTTTTCAAGAACCAATTGTGGAATCATTCTCATGGAATGTAAGTGCACTAATTGATCTGATGGTGAAGTCTTAGAGCATATCTTTCTAGTCTTTCAATGACTGATCCGGATGATGTTTATGTTGATTCAACATTTTGCGCTTGCACTATTTTTCTGAATCTCTAAGTTTGAACAGCTACATCATGTACCTAAGGATGAATCCAGACAAGCCCTTTTTCATGTGTATTCTATGAGGATGAATGAATTATTTCTCAAAGTGACATATCTTCAAGAGGTGATATGATGACTTTCCAAGTGGCACCTTTGGCAGGGTTTACACAAGTTTGAAAATTGTTGATTGCAAAATATAATGAAATGGCTCCCTTTGCATTTTATTATCTTTTGGCCTAGATATTTTCAAGCTAGTCCAGTTGATGAAAATTACTTAGATGCTGGAGAGGAATGTACTTTCTAGTTTCCATGGTCGCAATATATTATTTAGTCAGTTTTCAAAGCTCGATTTGGAGGCTAGCTGCAGTTATGTGGTCCGTTTGCAGAAATGTGAGAAGCTATTTTGAAAATAGCCAATTTGATGCTTTGTGAAAATTTTTCATAATGATTTGTTTTCAGAGTGTGGGTGTAAGTTTGAGGTACATGAGAAATGTGAATGGATTTCATATAGCATAAGGTATAACTTGTCAAGTGATTCAGCTTCAATGATCAGTGAAACTCCCAATATTTTTGTGCTTTGAAGATATTGCTCTTGTTATTATTTTGGTCTTGCACTTCATTATGCCATGAAAAATGATTTCAAACAAACAAGGAAATACATTTTTGTGGGAGATATTAAAACTTTCAAACACTTAAACAACAAAGCAAAAACCACAGCATGCTGGAGAAGTTTTAAAGTTTGAAAAATGCAAGAGCACAACCAGTCACGATTTTGGTCGTATCTCAAAAAATATGAACTGGGTTGGGCTGAATGTTAAAAATTATTGAGATGACCATGCCTATAATCTACAGTAAAAATTTCAAACAAATTGGAGTTGAAATGCAAAAGTTATGGTTCTCTGAATATTGGAAAAATAGCAAAGTTTAAAAAATTAGCAATTTAGGAGGATGGATTTGTTTGTTTGAAAACTTTAAAATGAAAATGTGCATCCATAGGTAGGGGAGCCCAGCTCCATGGAGCAATATTAAAGTCTTAAATAGAAAAAAAATGATGCCATGAGTGAACAACATTTGGAGAATTCTCAGAAGTTTAAGAAAAATGCACAGAGTTTTATCCCACATGCATGGTGCTGCGAAAGTTTTTAGTATTTATATACTAAAGCACTTACATCATAATGTGAAAAAAGAATCAAAAGGCCATTTAGTGTGCCTCTTGGATAGATGGTTAAGTGTGTGGTTGGCCCCATTATTTTGGAGAAAAAATAAGAGATGACACATGGCACCTAGTGGACCTGCGGACCTATCAGAAGATGACACATGGCGCAATCCAGTACAGTGTTGAGGTAGTGAATCACAAGATGACACATTGTGCCCAGTGGACCTACGAACCAATCAGAGGGTGACACTTGGTGCATTCTAGTGAGATGTGCAGATTTTAAATAATTTTTAATTTGAATTATTTTCAACAAAGGGACTAAAAGGTGTGCAAGTTCAGAAAAATCCAAGGGTTGACTTAATGGCTTAAAGGGAAGATGTTCACCATCTAACCACTAAGCCATTAAGCCTGAGTGACAAGTGTCACAAGGTGGTGCATTCTAGAAAATATGGATTAAATGAAATTTTTAAATAAATTCATTTCAACAAAGGAATTAAAGAACTTGCAAGTTCAGAAAAATCCAAGGGTTGACTTAATGGCTTAAAGGGAAGATTCTCACCATCTAACCACTAAGCCATTAAGACTAAGTTACAAGTGTCACGAGCTGGTTAAAATGGATTAAATTGAAATATTTAATCAAATTCATCTCAAAAGGAAAAAGGGTTAAAAAGTGTGCAGGTTTAAAAGGATCCAAGGGCTGACTTAATGGCTTAAAGGAAAGATGCTCACCATCTAACCACTAAGCCATTAAGTCTAAGTGACAAGTGTCAAGATGAGATGAAATATGGGCAAAGGAAATATTAAAGTTAAATTTTATCTCATATTAGTAGTCCAACTATTGATATAAATTATGTGTTTGCATTTAAACTTTTAGTAAATTTTTTAGGAAAATAAAATTTGTCTTTTTTATAATAAATAGAAAACAACAAAAAATAAAAAATCAGAGAAAATTTCACAAAAAGAAACAAAGAAAAAATGCCAAAATATAGATTTGCACACTCACAACA
Source organism: Thuja plicata (assembly GCA_018584345.1). Classification (NCBI taxonomy): domain Eukaryota; kingdom Viridiplantae; phylum Streptophyta; class Pinopsida; order Cupressales; family Cupressaceae; genus Thuja; species Thuja plicata. The sequence goes on from MU223512.1 coordinate 718,687, forward strand.
ATGAGAAACATACCAGATGTTAAAATTCACAATCACCTTTTCAACCACCCATTTCAGCTAGTATCCTTTTTGCATAACAAAATTTATGTTAGGAGCCATTTAGATATAGTTTGGAAATATCACTACCATGTTTGCACATCATGTTGACCAGTCTTAAATAACTGAGAGGGTGGGTGAATCAGTTATCCTAAAATATTTTCAAACTTATTTGATTCGGTAATAATATTAATCTAATCACATAATCAAAATATAAATGAACTTGAAAGTACATGAGAACACTATACACGATGCACACCAACTTTTATGTGGAAAACCCAAGATGGGAAAAACCACAGAGAATGCCAATTCTCAATAATGAAAACACTGGTTAAGGTGACACTAGTTAAGGTAATTTTTACAATGGAGGCTCACTTCCAAAATTCTCACTGCAAGTAGGATAATTTCCATTAGGCTCACCTTCGGTAGGGCTAAATTCCTTGAATACATAAAATAATTATTTATGAAAAATCTAAAAAAAAATTGAACTGGTGGAGCTACATTTGCTTATGCCTGAATTCAATTCTGGTCAAGAGCACAATAACTATATATAATAGAGCCTGATAGGAATTGACTACAAAACTCCTCCACTACCTCTTTGCATGAGCTCTGAATATTATATCTCCTTATACTAACTATCTTTTCCTCTTTCACATAACCCATATGCTTGCCTTTGCATAAATTCGCACCTCACATCCATTATCCACAACCATATTAGAAACTAAAAAGATGATCTATATATACCTGTAAAAATGATATAACTCCATAATAAGTCAACCTATCAAAAATGTCTTCTTGACTAAAAATATTGAAATATTCATTAAAGCTTAACATGCTAGCATCAGATGCAAATGATAAGTTGCATGTTAAGATCGTGTTTCCATGTTACCATGAGATTTATAGATAGGTCATACATAAGATAAGTTCGATACAAAACATAATTATCAAAAGATATTGGATATTGAAGTATACAAGATATATTCTAGTGCCGATGGGAACACCACAACCAAGACCATATCATGATATTATTAAATTTAGAACCAATCAAAATAACATGACTAGCCACATCTATGACACACTACAAAAAATGTAACATACTACATGAATATCCAGATGGCAAGAATACCTAGAATAAGATTTTGAGCACAACAACCAAAACCAAAGGAATAATCTTCATTACTCTACACTAACTATCTTCCACTATAGTTACCAAAAATAAAAACTTCCACAGTTAGATCAGGGATCAACTTCATACAACTCATCAACACAACACACTATAGAATAGATCAAAACTATACATCATCCAAAGTACAACATTCTAGATTGCAAACTTTGACATCAATGACAACAATGCCATATAATCTCAACAATCTCCCACTATTTCATTGATGGAAAAACAACAAAAGCACAAAAACTTCAAACCTCTCAAAAACTCCCACTTAGATTAGCAATCCCTTTTCTTCTTCATTTTCTCCCCCATTTTTTCGAACAATGGAAAAGGGCCAGAACAAAAACATTTACAAGAAATTAAGTAAAAATAACACTTTTCACAAGAATTTTTTCTTGTACCTTTCTTTCAGAATGGGAAGAATCTTCTTCCAAGTTTGCACAAAAGAAATCATTCGAGCACACATATTGTCCTTTACAATCAACAAATCATTTGAAGATGATAGAGAAAAATTAACTGAATACATGCCCTGTTGTAAACAATTCTCTATATCAAAAAGTATTATAGAGAGATGGTCCAACCAAACCTCAACACTTTCTTTGACCAACCAAAAAGTTCTAATCACATCTTCTCTCTATCTCTAAATAGACAATAGTTCAGACTGCAAAGCACCAAATATAATTCTTTTTTTCCATCTTTGTCTTCAAAAAAGACAAAATTCTTTCTAATATTATTCAATTCAGATTGAATAGCCTCAATTTCACTTCTAAAATTATTAGCAGTTGTAGGTCACTAGAGACAATACCTATAAATGTTAGACATTTCCTTAATGCATTCTTTTGTCTCACCAATGTATTTGTACAATTTTTTTTTGGAACTAACACACCGTTTTCTTAGTCAAACTTTTTGATCTCATATCCTTCACATCCTTCCTACAACATCCTTTTTTCAACAACATTTACCAAATCATCTGATAATGACTCAGAAATAGAAGAAACAATAATACTCCTTTCAAACATATAATAAACTATAGCATCTTCAACTCTAGGCCTAATAATCAAAGATCAAACATAACACATTCCACAAATCTTATTGAAATCACCTTCTTCCAATATAGAATGAATTTCATCTGAATCAAAGGACTCAGATTCAAACAAAGGCACATCTTCCTTTTCTTTCTCCTATGATATCTCAGTAATAACTTCTTTTCCTTGAGGTCCAGTTTTATTTCTTTTAGGCTCTAGAGGGGAACCGCCACTGATACCATCTAATTCCTTATGATCAGAGTACGAACCCTCCTCAAACAAACTAACTGACATAGCACCAGATAGTACAAGACCAGAGCATAGATCCTTATGCAATTATAAGAGATAAAATCTGCAAGCATTTTATTTATCTTCCATATATTCCAAGTATCTATAAATTTACTTTCTGACAGGCATGCCAAACATCCACACAACATTTTCTATCAATGGTAATGAATTTAGAAAGTAGAATACAAAAAACATAAGAAAATACCCAAAATGGAAAGAGTAACCCTCAACCAAAGTCCTTTTCATGTTTTCAATTGAATTATCCATTAATAAACTATACAAATAAAAGTGTTCATTCTCCTTTACAACCTTTTCGTGCAAGATATACAAAAACATCCAAAGTAGAACCTTCATGATTTTGAAAGTTGATTTTACAGTAATTCCATATGCAACATACCTGATTGTGGAATCAACTATTATGTTTATCAATAAATCTTAGGGGCCTTTATCAATACTAGTAAGATCATTAAAATCTCTATATTTTCCCTTCTTCTTCCTAGGAAGATCACCAACACATCACAAACCAATAATAGCTTCAACAACTTCCTTAGTAATCACATATGGTTTATCCATAATGATGTTGTCATCCTTAACAAAACTCAATATAAATAGGATAAATTATTTTTCAAAAAACTGGTGGAATTATCCCCGCAAATCCATACCTAGAGTTTGAATATTTTTCAATTCATCAACATTCAACCCACATGCCATTCCCTTATCTTTCAATGATAAAATTTGTCCAACTTGACTCCTTTTAGCTTCTTCATAATACCGTGACTAGATTTTGTGACTATCAATCTAGATTCCATGGTTTCACTTTCTTCTGTTTCTTCATTTTCTTTCACATTGTGTCACTTCAATTATTTCTTTGCAAAAGTAAAAATGATTTTGAAAACTCTACCTTTTTATCATTAATTACTCATGATTAATTTTTCCAGCCAAAAAGTGAATTGATGATGCTAGCAAGTGTATTTCACATATCAAGCAATCAAACAAAACTTAATTGCTCCTGAAACAAATCATACCTTATTTCAGAGAGGAGGGAATCGATAAAAGAGACTTTATAAAACTCCTCCTAAGACAAGGCAGTTGACTTAGACTCCAAAAGAACTCACACTGAGATACGGTGCCACAAATGGAATCCCTTCACATGTTTCCTTCTTCTTCCATACCATAACTATCTTCTTCTTAGATTCATTAGATTTTTCTCTTTTCTTCTTGCTTCCATACCTTATCGAAGTGGCTACATATATGCATGTGTTAGAATAGTGTTTGGATTGAATGCATTTGTAACATATGATATTTCTTTGTCTTGAATTTAATGAGTGAACTCTAGATCTAAATTGATTATCTTTATGACCATACTCATGAGAAAAATATAGTAGTGACCATGAAGGACATTATTCAATCTAGCCGGATTAAATAATTGAATTTTTCAATGTTTTTCCTTGTGACCAAACTTGTGACATTTAAAGCATTGAATATTCTGTTCCATCTTGTCTCTACAATCTGTAGCCTTATATCCAAAATTTTTGCATTAAAAATAGTAATCATTAAATGATAAGTAACTTTAAGCATTTGTTTGCGTTACTAGAGACCTCTTCGTTGGTGCTTCAATGTTCTAGACCTTGCCCGTGACTTCAAATTTTGCTTCAAATCAACCACTTTGTCTTTACCCTTAATGTTTAGATTCGATCTCACTAGAGAACCCAATCCCTTCCTTATCCTTGTGAATTCTTTGCATAGCCAATATTTTTTCTAGAATTATGTCGCTCTCACATAATTTTTCCTCCGAGTTCAACTTCTTTAGTTCTTGGTCTAACTTCACATTTTCTTCAACTTAGGTTTGATGATGTATTTGATATTCTCTTCAATCTTCTTGTGGCATTCAATCTGTATATTCATATTTACAAAATTTTCTTTTGATTCCTTTAACTCCAAGATGACTTCTTTGTATCTTTCTTTGAAGTTTCAAATTTTCTCTCTTAGCTTATTGATACAGACATTTTTCTCCTAGACATTTTCCTTTAGTTCTAAATTTTCAGATTCTATGAATTTTATATCATCCAACATTATTTGTAGTTCTTCATCAGAATAATATTCCCCATCCATATGTTCAAACTGCCAAGATCTCCCTCAAGTGGTTATGCTCTATCTACAAGGGACCAAACTCTAATACCAATTGTTGAACAATCCCAGATAACTAGGAGGGGGCTGAATAAGTTATCCTAAAATATTTTCAAACTTATTTGATTCGGTAATAATATTAATCTAATCAGATAATCAAAATAGAAATGAACTTGAAAGCACATAAGTACACCATACACAATGAACACCATATTTTACATGGAAAATCCACGATGGGAAAAAGCATGCGAAGAATACCAATTATTAATAATGAAAACACCAGTTAAGACAATTTTTATAATGGAGGCTCACTGCCAAAATGCTCACTACAAGTAGGCTTATTGCCAATAAGCTCACTGCAGGTAGGGCTAATTGCCTAGAATACAAAAAAGGTATTTTTTAATATCAAAAATCTTGAAAAAAAATGAACTAATGGAGTTGTATCTGCATATGCATTAATTTAGTTTTGGCTAAGAGCATAGTATCTGTCAGTACAACTACAAAAATCCTCCACTACCTCTTTGCATGAGTTCTGAATATTATATCTCCTTATGCTAATTATCTCTTTCTCTTTTGCATAACCCCAATGCTCACCTTCACATAAATTTTTACTTCACATCCATTATCCACAACCATATCAAAAACCAAAAAGATGATCTATATATACACCCATCTGATTGATATAACTCCATAATGATTTAACCTATCAAATATGTCGACTTGAATAATAATATTGAAATATTAATTAAATCTTGGCACGCTATTATCAGACCCAAAAGATAGGTCGCACATTAAGATATTCTTTCCACATTAGTACGAAAATCATAGATAGGTCACATATAAGATAAGTTTGATATAAAAAATAATTACTGAAAGATATTGAATATTGAAGTACACAAGATATATTTCGGCACCGATAAGAATGTCAAAACCAAGACCATGTCTTGATATTATCATATTCAGAACCAAATAGAAGAACATGAATAACTACATTTGTGACATACCAACAAAAAACTGTAACATACATCATGAATATTCAGATACCAAGAATACCATAAATAAGAATTTTATTACAACAGCCAAATCTAAAGGAATGATCTTCATTATTCTACACTAAATTTTTTCCACTATAGTTACCAAAAATAAGTACTACCACAATTGGATCAGGGATCAAATCCATACAACCCATCAACACAACACATTGTAGGATAAATCAATACTATACATCATCCAGAACACAACATTTTAGATCACAAGATTTGACATCAATGCCATATAATCTCAACAAATCCATCATACATACCATTTTTAACTATAGGATTTCCCTAAGTAATTGCAAAGATCATCTATCTCTTACACAACCAACATTAGTGAGTTTCATTATCAGAAATGATCATGCTCAACTTATAAACTTAGCTAAAAGCATTCTTGATAGTTATAGTCTTATCATCTTGAGATACCATTTCTCCTATTTAATTTCTTTAATGAGTTTCATAAATCAGCCAAGAGATCAAAAAATTGCATGTGTGAGGTCTTACATCATCACTTTAACCAAGTTTTATCCAACCTTTCCCATCTTTCTTCATATTTGGATGGTAGTTCAAACTAGGGCCCAAAAGAAAAAGGAAAAATAAAAGGAACAAAAAGACACAATGGAAGGAATTCATGATGATGAGAATCCATTTTCTAAGTTTCCAAAGTGGTCCTCAATCTAACAAACTCAAGATGATGAACTTAATGAAGAACAACTTATGCAGTATCAACAAGACCCAATATTTCCAAAGTTCTTACAAAGGGTCTTAGATAGGGATAAGGAGAAACATTTCCTCTTGCTTGAACATCAAGGTGTCAAACTACCTTCTAATTTTGATGTATCAAAATCAAATGAAACAACTAAGGTTGAAGACCAAGGACATTCTAGCACTCAACAAAATAAGCTAGAAGCAAGAACTCCTTTGGAATCCTTAACACAATAGATCCAAATTCTGCAACAACAAATTTATGATAATCAAATTGGATCCATCAACAAAGAGATATTCACTGGAGGATATTTTTCCATATCCCTTTGAGAAGAATTTACGAATGATTTCATTACCTACACACTTTGAGATCCCAAAATTTAAAAAATGGAAAGGGACTACAAATCCTCAAGATCATGTGAGGGAATTGCATGCTGCATGAATTGAGGCAACTCACGATGAAACTTTCTTCTGAGACTATTTTCAAGAAGATTTGGAGGACAAGATATGTAAAGGTTTTCAAAATTACCTCACAGTATTAAATCATTTGGTAAACTTGTGGTTAAATTTGTGACTCAATACTCATATAACATAAAACATGAGGTAACCATTCTAGATGTTTGTAATGCAAAATAGAAGAATGGGAAACCTTTACTCACATTTTTGCAAAGATGGAGACAAATATTTTTAAATTATCCACACATTATTCTCGAACAAGAAAAGATCAATTATTTTGTCCATAATTTGAATAGTGAAATGAGATATAGATGGGTATGTGCAAGATCATGGGGGGCCAAAAAGTGGCGATGTGAAAAAAATCCACTTTTCACTCATCCAAAAGTGCATGAAAGCGCTTGTTGAATTTTTAGTAGGCCTGGGTGTCAGTACACCTGGGCAAACCTGACACCAAAGCACAAGCCTAATCGGGTACATGATGTTTTTGGGTACCTAAAAAATTTTGGGTACCCAAAACCTGTGGCATAATTCAAAAACCCGCGAGCTGCTTTCCTCATTTCTCTCAACACTTTAGGTTTGGAAAATGGCTAGATATATCATATACACAATTTTTTTGGGTACCTGATTGCTCCAACAACAAATTTGACTCCACAGTTTATCCGGTAAGTAAATTCTTGCTATGTCTGGACTAATTTTTTTCATTTTCATGTTAAATGTAGTTTTGTAAAAATGGGGTTTTGTATTGATTTTTTTAATAATATATGAAATCAATTTGAAATTTATATTTGTATATTATTTAATCAGGTATGGCTGACAACAATGAAGATAATAACCCCCCCACCAAATAATGATCCCCAAAACAATCCAGAACCGCTTCAAAACCCTCAATCTTTAGAGGATTTGATACAAGAGAATCTGAACACTATATGAGGCTTCAAAAACACGTATAATAATATACCTACCTTAGCTCGTATGCTTGCCACCCTAAATACCATTGTTAAAAACATTGATACCCTTATGCAACAACATAATGCTGCTCTTCATTGGCGTGATGATATGCACACCCAATTTGATGACGGGCTTGACCATGATGGGATTGCTGCCCTTAATATAACTAAGGAAGATATAGCCTCCCTTTTTGTTAATCCTAAAACTAGATTAAAATTTGATCCCAAAAAGCCAAAATTATCAATAAAATTGTGCACAAACGAAGCAATGCGCACACACTTTTGGGATCGCTGGTGGATGATTTTTTATAAACCACCCCATAGCAATTTGGAGCTCCCTTTCTATTTCATAAAAAAATTGTATGTTGAGTTTGTGCTTGGTCACAATGTTAATTATTAGAGCATGAGGTCCAACATGGGTGTAGGCGGAGGAGCTCCTCAGACTAGGCCATTTACCCAGTGCAAAAAGGCCACTACCTTTGTCCCCCCACTGATGTCACACCCCCTCATCTAGTGCAGCATCCTGATATCATTGCAGAGGCTACCTCACAGAGTATTAGGGCCATTCACATGCTGAGTGATAAGTTGATACGCAGACCAGGTCACTGTTGCCTCCTGGTGTGGATCATGCTGGCGCATCGACATCTGGTAGCAGTTCACATGTATGTGTGCCCCATTCTTGCATTATGTGCAAGAATTTGTGCTTCAGACCGCTTACTGATGTTGATACATATTAGTATGTTATTGATGAGGAGGACACAAGAGACGCAGCTACAGAGGCTGCAACACCTCATGGAGCATCTGCGTCTCATGAGAGTGCTAAGGAGGGGTATGTAGAGCCATCGAGTCATGTTGATACGGTAAGAGTAAACATTATAAATAAATTTGTCACATGACTTATTTAATTTAAAAATAATTTAATTATTTAGATTAGTTTTAATGACCGCATGCACATATGTATATATATTTGGTCCATTTATGTTCAGTTGATGATAGAGGAGGAGTTGAGGCAGGAGGATGACTCCACACTTTCGGCCATTTCATTTGGCCTTGACACCTATATGGTATATTATAAATTATGTACCCATTAGTTTTTTTATATTGTTTGGTGTACATGCTGAAATCTCTATCAATTAGAGCAATAAAATTCATACATTTACTAATATATTGTCATCTTATTATACTCTTGCAGGTCTCAGCTGATGTCAGTGGGGGGCACAAGGGGGTTCCTTCCTCATGCGTCGACAAAGGAAAGGTAATTAATTGTTTAAGATTAATTATGCATGTATATGTATTTTACTTGTGTGTGGTAATAAATATTTTACATGCACTTTATTGTATAGAATGTGGCTCACAACGATGTCTTGACACAGGTTTGGGAGCCTGGGCTCACAGGCATCTCGATTCAGGGTGATAGCCTGATTGTACATAGATTTGTACATATTATTATTTATATTTTATAACCAGAGATGTTATGATGAGGTACATTTATATATAATTGACTATCTTTTTTACTCTCATAGGTTACTCCTAGTGCGAGAGAGGCCCCACGAGAATCATTCCTATCTTTGTTGACCAAGCCCACTATTCCAGAGGAGGGGTCGGTGGA
>MU223512.1:735126-771556 GCA_018584345.1 Thuja plicata
AAAAAAATATTATCATTTGATTATGATTAAGGTGGTCAGACATACACCTACTTCTTATTTGTTTCCTGAAATTTTTGTACTGCTGCATTGAAATCTATACTTTTCACCAATCATATTAACTTTTTTTTAGAAAAGGCCTAGTATTTTAGAAACTACATTCAATTTCCTATAGATTATATTATTACCACTTTTTGATGTTAGGTTGATAGCTAGTTCAAATTTTCACGTCAAGTTGACTAACCCTAATTTTGTTAATTTTTCATTGCCACTTAAGGGCATAGTTTGGCCCCCCCATGATCTTGCACATACCCAGATTGCAAATGCAATGTCCTCCCAACTTCAATAAGCTCATAGAAAATATAATAAAAATTGAAGAAGCCTTGGTCAATAAAGGAGAGTTAGAAATTAATGGGGGTTGGTCCTTCTCCTTCAAACAACAACATTAAAAACAAAATACCAACAACAAAACCAATGAAAAATCAAGGTTTTGGAGAAATAATAAGAATGTTGTTAATGATGGAGCTATGGATATGAATAAAGTTAAACCATCTCAACCCCTTTTGAACTTATCAAGTAGACCAAGTAATTCTCAACCAAGAAATCAAACTGTTGAACACACAAGACCAAGACAACCATTTGTACCTAAAAGAAGATAATTAACTCCATTGGGTGAAACTTATCACACTTCCTGAAGTGAGAGATTATGAACCAAGAGTAAAATTAGCATGGAGGAATAATTTAGATTACTGTGAATACCATAGAAATAAGGGTCATAAAACCTATTATTGTCAAAGGTTGAAAAATTTGATACATGATTTGATTGACAAAGATGGGATAACTCTTGATGGTCATACTTCTAATGAAACACACCAAGCATTCAAGAATCCACTCCCTAACTATGAAAAAGAAATTTCTTCAAATAACAATGATGGAAACAAGGCCAAGTATATAAGGGCACATTATCAATACATCAATCATATATTTTCCTATGAATCATATGCCAATAAGATCACTATCAAAGAGAAATAAGAGTATAGACCAATCAATGTTACCACCCATGGTCAATCCAAGGTAATTCTACAAGGACTTCAAAACAAGTCATCATCCATTTCTAACAAATCTCCACCCATTCCTACAAAGCCTTCAAACCAATACAAAATCTTAGATCAATTTAAGAAGGCACCATCTCAAATATCCACTTTAGAGCTTTTATGCATTTCACCATCTCATAAAAATATACTAGAGAAAAATCTATAGGACACTATTATTCGCATAGATCTAGACCAAGAACAATTCCAAGCTATGGTGGAACATTTTACTATAGCACGTTACCTATCATTCATAAAAAAATGATGACCTTGAAATCAATGAAATCCATAATGTACCACTTCATATAGAGGTTCTCATCTAAAATCACAAAATAAAGAGAGTCGTTATAGATGGGGGAGATGGTTTGAATATCAATACTTTAAAGTTTCTCCTTGCATTGGGATTTTCAAAAAATGCAGTTGATCCAAAAAGGAATATTACCGTAAAAGCATACGATGAAGAGGAAAGAGCTTCTAAAGGATCAGTTGTATTGCCAATTATAGTTGAACCCATAATCAAAGATGTCACTTACCAAGTTTTAAACAGGGATTTAGCATATAAAATTCTCTTTGGAAGGCCTTGGATCCATTCCATGCAAGGTGTACCATCAACCTACCATCAATATGTAAATTTTCCCTATAATGGCCAAGAGATTATAATTCAAGGGGTTTCTAATCCATTCTAGTATTCCAATACCATAAATCCCACACTAGCATTATTTTTACCTCACAATAGAGAGTCATTTTCTACCGCTAATGTTGACACAAGAAATACCGCATCCACATCCAATTCTTCCTAGTTGAAGATTGATAAAGAAAAGAAAGATGAATCCAATCTAAATTCAAATCACATAAAATTTCCAATTGATCAATATGGAAAAGGATTCAATATCATGTAAAGAATGGGCTATGATGGTACAAGAAACCTAGGAATAAGAAAATAAGGCATCATGAAACCACTCCAAACTTGTCCAACCATTGAAATAATTACTCATGGAATAGGTTATAAAGACAAAGGTAAATTAAAGATGATAGAGACCATTCATTAAATTAGAGATGTCAAAGAAGATAGTGATTCATAACCAAATGAATAGGAATGAGATTATCTCTTAATCATATCTAAAGAAAATAAAATAGATGAAATAAATAATATAGTAACTCACACCATGAGGGACAAAGCTCAACATCTAGACCATTAGAGTCAACATCACATACTATAAAGAGTGATGACCAAGTGGAAAGTGAGATACCAAATGTAAGAGATAATTCTAAGGTGAGTATGGAGACATGCCTCATTAATACCATTATCAACCTTGAGATATTTTCCATTATACCATTACTGAATTTGAAACTGACCCAAATGACCCTATCCCACTTGTTCATCTAGAGCTTATAGACTAGGACTTACCAGATATACCTAAATTATATAACTTTCACAATGATGATTCTATTATCAATTATCTAGGAATCTGAAACCATTTACCTTTGGGGGATCATAAGGTAGAGTTCCCTATTGAACTCAATTATGTGGCTTATTTTGGAGTGATTTCCAATCATTTCAATCACAAAAATATAATATAAAAAGTAGGTATATGGTGAAAACTGTACTATGGGAGTATTAGATCATGAAAAAGACAAAAGATAGGATGCATCTGATGGTGAAATCCTCTCTAAGACACTAAAGGATGAAATGCTTGATAGTCTACCCAAATATATTTATTTTGAGAAATATTCCATTTTGATTGAACGAATAGTACTAGTAAACATTGGAACAGAGAAAACACAAAGAATTATTCACCTTGCAACTTCATTATCCAAAGAAGAAGAAGAATAATTTATCTAGTTTTTCAAAGAAAGACAAATCAACTTTGCATTGTCCTATGCAGATAGGCCAGGCTTAGATCCAGATCTGATTATGCATCACCTATGAGTAGCACCAAGGATCAAGCTAGCAAAACAAAAATTGAGGAAAATGCATCCACACATAGCATTACTTGTCAAATTTGAACTGGAAAAGCTATTAGATGTAGGATTTATTAGAGCTATTGACTATGTAGAATGGATCTCAAATTTTTTCCCGTATTTCTAAATCGGATAAACCAATCAAAGTATGCACAAATTTTAGGGATTTGAATAAAGCTTGTCCAAAGGATGATTTTCCTTTGCCTAATATAGATATCAATGTGGATCTAGCAGTAGGACGTGAAATGTTATCACTAATAGATGGATTTTTTTGGATACAACTAGATCAACATAGCACTAGAAGATCAACAAAAGATAGCGTTCGCTTGCTCATGGGGTACATACTATTGGAATATAATGCATTTTGGACTAAAAAATGCAGGTGCAACATACCAAAGGGAGATGACCACAATCTTCCATGACATGATGCATACCATAATGGAAGATTATGTAGAGGATATATTAGGAAAGAAACTAACAAGAAATGATCATTTAAATGTACTAGACAAATTTTTTAAAAGAATAGAAAAATTTAACGTCTATTTGAATCCAAAAAAGTGTGTATTTGGTGTCACATCTAGAAAGTTACTGGGATACATAGTTTTTGAAAAGGGAATATAAGTAGATCTAGAGAAGGTAAAAGCTATCATAGAAATGCCTCCATAAAAAAACAATAGTCAACTAAGATCATTATAGGGAAGGATACAATCAATAAGTAGATTCATCTCATAGTTAGCTAGCATAAGTCATCCTTTTACACATCTACTACATAAGAATGTACCTTACAAGTGGGATGATAAATGTGAAGAAGCCTTCAATAAGATGAAGGAATATCTAGCAAATCCACCAAATTTGGTATCACAAATTGAAGGAAATCTCTATTTCTCTGTATATCAGATACTGAAGTATCTTTGGGAACATTATTAGAATACATGACTATGAAGGAAAACAAAGATAAATTTACTACATCATTCGAAGATTGGTTAGATATGAGTTACACTATACACCAATTGAACATGCATCTCTTGCAGTGGTTTTTGCTTCACAAAAACTACAAAATTATATGCTTACTCATTCAGTTAAAATCATGGAAAATATTGATCCCTTAAAGTTTCTTCTCAGTAAAGAAACAATAAAAGGATGAAGAAAAATGGGTGATGGTCCTAAGAGAATTGGATATAAAATATGTGGACAGGAAAGCCATTAAAGGAAAAGTGATTGTCAATAAATTAGAAGATGCACCATCACATGATGATTATTCTTTACAATCAGAGTTTCAAGATGGAGCAATATTGACAATTACTACTCAAACATGGTAACTCTATTTTGATGGATCTTATATGCAACATGAACCAAGAGGTGGAATTTTGTTCATCACACCACATGGTTGTACTATTCCAAAATCATACAGATTGTTGTACCCTTGTACAAATAACATGGAAGAGTATGAATATCTAGTGACATGACTCAAGATGGCACTACAATGGAAAATAATAGAGCTACATGTGTATGGAGACTCTTAATTAATTATCAATCAAGTAAATGATGATTATCAAACAAAAGATGACAAGTTAATTCTATACAAGTGTATGGTGGATGACTTCAAGAAGTATTTTTCTAAGACCACATTTGAGAAAATCCTAAGACAAGATAAAAAAAAGTTGCAAATGTCATGGCTACAATTCTATCACTTCTAGATCATGAATAAAATTATTCATGTTATGATTTTTTAGTAAAACAACTATGTTATCCCACTTATGATGATCCTAATACTAGCATTATTCATCACATTATTCATAGAAGTTACCTTGTGAGTGTGCTTACACAATGCTCTAGACTAGATTTTTCTCTTTCTAGTCCACTTAGAATTACAATAGCTCTTTAAGACCTCTCTAGTCTCTAGGTATTGGAACTAAGACCACTCCTATCTCTCCTTTAGGAGTATTCAATTTTGTGTTTCACTCCAAGGGACAACTATCTCATAGTTTTGTCTCAATGCTTTCTATGGCTTGAAGAATTCCAATGCCAAATTCTTCATACCAACTTCTCTCTTGCTACAAGGTCCATGTATAGGATTGGAATGTTCATTCCAAATCCATACAACTCCAATCCCATAAGTCTTCAAACCCAATTTGGTCGAGCTCACTATTTGCCTTCAAACTATCTTATTAGGCCTAATGATCCTATTAGCCCTATCCAGAGGGTTTTTATAGATTAAACCTAAAAACTTACAAACAAACCCAAAATATAACCATGGATATAGATACCCTTTTGGGAGACCTAAAATATTTATAAGGTCTAGGGTTCCCAAACCGTCCGTACATCACTGTCCTAGAAAGTAGGGCTTTTGGGCCTATTTTGGCTCTCTACTAGCAACTCTCTGATTTCTCCTCAAAAATCAATCCAGATGGATTGGTTGGGATCTGAACTCAAAAATAGGGACCTATGATACCCTAATAAAACCAATACCACACTTTTTTCAGTTCTCCATTACACTCCCTTCTCTACAAATAGATTTATCCCTGTCATACTCCTAACCGGGCTGTCCTAACTCGCCTAGGGCATGACCTTATAAATAGATAAACATATCTGCTGACCTCCTACCTCTATATAAAATATGTAAAGTGGATCCCCTAATAATTTCATCCAACCTTTTGTGCTTTCCACGGTTGAATTTCATGGGGGAGCCATGAAAGAAAAGTTATACTAAATCACACCAACAGACTACCTAGTTTAGGATTATTTTTCTACAGTAAGAAAAACAACTCAAAATGACTAAAAATATAAATGAAAAGATCTTAGAAAACTCCCTTATACATGAATCCATAGTTAGATCTTAAGATTCAATCCAATATCAAACACCAAACTCTTGCAAAGTAGTTGACTGTACCCTGTTTTCAAAAAAATTACTTTCTTGCTCTCTAGAAGTTTCATACATTCACCCTACCTTAGGAAATGAGCCATAAAGTGTATAAAGATATCTTCTCCACCATTTTAGGCCATTTAAAATCAATTACCACTCCTAGATTTTAGGGGATCCAATATTGTCGAGTTGCATGCAACATTTGCAAAAAGTTGCAAATGTTGTCATGACAACTTCTAGCATCTTTTGCATTTATCATGAAAGCTACAAACCAGGGCCTATAACCCATTTAGTTTGATGAAATAACCTCATTAATGAATCATAAATAATCTTTTTCACCCAACGTGGGACTAGGACACAATTAGGACACATTTCCCAACTTAGACCAAATTTAGGACTGACCTACTAAAAGCAACTAACAAAGACTAAAAGTCAACATAGTACTAACACTATTTCTCCTAGTCACACAAGATGAACTTCTAAGGACTTAAGAAAACACACACTCTAACTTGTCTAAGGTCAGATACAAGCCAAAACTTGAGGTCTTTGAGGATTTCCTAGGTGCTCCTGCACTGTCCTCCCCTAAACAAAAGACTTCAATCCACCCTTGGATTGAGTAAGTTGGTATCAACCCCCAACTTCTTAAACTCAATTTCCTTGATCCACACTGCATCCGCATCAGGTTTTCCTTTCCACTTTACCAAGTGTTCTTTATACTCCTTCTTTCTGGTCTTCTTGTAGACTCTAAAATCCAGAATGCTCTCTGCTTGCTTGATTGGTGTAGATGGAAAATGTAGTTCTTCAACCTCTTATATTACTTCATTCAGACTCTGATCAATATCAGGGATTGGGCCTTTATACAGTACCAAGTTTGCAACATTAAAAACTGGGGATAAACCCAAATCCTTTGGAATTTCCACCTTTTAGGCATTTGCTCCATACTTGGCTAGTATGACACATGGACCAATTCATCTCACCTAAATTTTATGAGGTGTCCCCTTCTGAAGCCTTTCCTTGTTGAGGTCAACCATTACTAGATCTCCAACCTTGAATTGGACATCCCTTCTTCTCTCATCCTCTTTATTCTTGATCTTCTCTCTATTCTCAGTGAGTATCTTCCTGACTGTCTCATGAGCCTCTTGCATATAAAATGCAAAATCCTCAGCATATCCACTTCCTTTAGTTCCTTCCTTAAGTTCTTTTAGTTCATGAATGCCTCTAGGATGAATGCCATAGACAATTTCAAAAGGAATTTTCCCTGTGGTCCTGATCACAGTGTCATTGTAGGCATATTCACCTTGGCCTATGAGTTGGTCCCATGTTTGACCATACTCTTTTGTTAAGAATCTTAGGATATTTTCAAGGCTCCTATTAACTACCTTTGTCTGACCATTTGACTGAGGATGGTAGGAAGATCCAAATGATAAGTTGGTTCCTAACTTCTTCCAAAGAGTCTTCCAAAAGTGGCCCATGAACTTGGTGTCTCTGTTAGACACTATACTCAGTGGTAAACCATGAATCCTGACAACTTCCTTGAAGAATAAAGAAGCTATCTGACTGGCATCATTGGTTGTTTTTCATGGCACAAAGTGAGCCATTTTACTAAATCTATCTACAATCATATAGACACTGTCTAGTCCCTGCCTTGTCTTGGGTAAACCTACTGCAAAGTCCATGCTGAGACATTCCCATGGTCTGGTTGGAATGGGAAAAGGTTGATATAGGCCTACATTTGTAGATGTTCCTTTGGCCTTCTGATAGATAACACAACCTTCAACATATATTTTCACATCCAAGTTCATCTTAGGCCAAAAATAGAATCTTTGGACTAAATCTTGAGTTTTATTAACCCCAAAATGGCCACTAAGTGCACCATGTGTTTCTCTTGTCTGATATTCACTCTAATAGACCCCCTAGGGATGCATAACTGACCCCCTTTAAACAATAGACTAGACTGCAAAGTGTATTCAGAGTATTGACTATGAAAGTGGTTTTTATACTCTTGACATACCTTGTAAATGTGTGCAAAGTCCTCATATTCATCATACACATCCTTGAATTTGTCAATTCCCATACTCTACAGTTGAATCTCTTGAATAGTCAAGGCTCTTTTGCTCAAAGCATCTATAAATTTATTCTACAACCCTTTCTTGTGTTTGATGTTGAATATGTATGCTTGCAGGTATTCAACCCACTTCATATGCTTATGACTCAATTTGTCTTGTGAGTTCAAGAAACTCAAAGCTTGGTTGTCAGAATAGACAATAAAATCCTTTGGCAATAGGTAATGCCTCCATTTTCTCAATGACTAGACACGAGCATACATCTCTAGGTCATAAGAAGAATAATTCTTAGCTTCACTCAAATTCTCTGAATGGAAAGACACTAATCTTCCCTCCTGACTTAAGACAACTCCAATTGCCACATTGCTAGCATCACACTCCACTGTAAACAACTTTTCAAAACTTGGCAACACTAAAATTGGTTGGGTTGCAATCTTCTTTTTCAATATTTCAAAACCATTATTAGCTTGCTCATTCCAAATAAACTTAGTCTTCATTCCTCCTTTAATTGTATCTAACATAGGAGCACATATGGCACTAAACTATTTAATAAACTTTCTATAGTATTGTGCAAGACCATGAAAAATCCTTACCTCAGTGCTTGTTCTTGGAGTAGGCTAGTTGATAATGGCCTCAACCTTGCTTGGATCCGTTTTTAAGTTACCCTGTGATAGTACAAAACCAAGGTACACCAGCTCTGTCTCGATGAACTCACACTTTTCTAAGTTGATCATCAACTTCTCCTCCTCCAGCTTCTTAAATACCATCTCCAAGTGTTTGAGGTGTTGTTCTCTTGTTTTACTATAGATGAGTATGTCATCTAAGTACACAACTAAAAAATTTCCAATGTATTCTTTCATTACCTCATTCATCAACCTCATGAAATTTGATGGGGCATTAGATAGGCCAAATGGCATGACAAGCCATTCATACATTCCTTCAGTAGTTTTGAAGGCTGTCTAATTTTGTAAAGTATTTAGCTCCTCCTAGATAGTCCATTAGGTCCTCTATCCTAGGGATAGGGAACCTATACCTAATGGTTATCCTATTGATTTCTCTGGAGTCTGTACATAACCTCCAAGTTCCCCCTTTCTTAGGTGCTAGGACTGTGGGTACGACACAAGGGCTAATGCTCTTTCTTATAAGGCCCTGTTCTAAAAGTTCTTGTATTTGTCTAGCAATCTCTTCATTCTATTGGGGAGTCATTTTATAGGCTATCTTATTAGGTAGGGTAGCTCCAGGGATTAGGTCTATTTGGTGGCTTACTGACCTCTTAGGTGGTAGAGTTGATGGTTGTCCATCACTCACTATACCTTCATACCTTTGCAACATATCTTGGACTTCTTTACGTAGCTCTATCTTTTTCACTGTCTTGTCTACAACATATTTTTTCTTCAACCCCAATGCAAAGCCAAATCCTTCTCCTTCTTCTAAAGCCTCTAAAAACTCTTTCTCACTCACCATAAGGACATTGGGACTAGTAGACTTCACTTTTGCATCTTCCAATAGTGACTAGATTTTGTATGTCACATTGTCTTTCTTGAAGATGTATGAGTTTTTCACTCCATTATGCATGGCCATTCGGTCAAATTTCCATGGTCTACCTAGGAGAAAGTGACATGCATCCATAGGTAAGACATTGCACAAAACTTTATCCTTATATCTCCCAATAGAGAATTCCACCCAAGCTTGCTCATTAACTAGGACATGTTGTCCTTTGTTTAGACAAGTGACCTTATAAGGATTGGTGTGGGGTATCCTTGTCATTTTCAGCTTACTGACTACCTCTTTTGACACTATGTTGTCACTTGATCCAGAGTCTATGATGACTCTACACACCTTTCCCATCATCTTGCACTTTACTCTAAACAGTGCTCTCCTTTGACCGCTTTCTTCCTTCACTAATTCCTTTATCAGAGTTATCCCCATCATAATGTTTTCTCCCTCTGATTCCAATGACACTTCAGGGTTCTTATTTCCATTCTCTTCCTCATGAACATAGTTCACTCTTTTCTCACCTCCTTGAGAGGTACTTCCCTTCTCTAGACACCTATAGGCTGGATGTCCTAATTGATTATAGTGATAACACTTCATGTTGGAAAAATAGTTGCCTCTCCCTTGGCTACTGCCTCTTCCTCTATTGTTAGAGTTCCCCCATCTTCTTGAACTCCCTCTATTGAAGTTTCCTTCATGTTATTCAGTGCGCTTAGTCTCTAATTGTCCTTTAGATTTAGAGCTTCTTCCTCCATAACCACTTCTTTTTCCTCTGGTGTCTCTTCCTCTAACTCTTCCTCTTAAAGTATTGGAGTCTTGTTTCTTCTTCAACTTATCCTCCACCTTGATAGAAATTTGGTGGCATTTCTAAACTGTATCTAGAGTCAAAAGACTCATCTCATCTTGAATGGTCCATTTGAGGCCATTAAGATACCTTGCCACATTCACTTTCTCATCCTCTACTACTCTTGAACTCATACAAAGTCTTTGAAACTCTTCAATTTATGAGTTAACATCTAGGTCCTTCTATCTTAGACTTTGTCTTCTCTTATGTAGTTGAGTTTCATAATCCTTAGGGATGTAAGAATCTCTCACTCTTGCAACCATAGCATTCCATGAAGCAATGGGATTCTTTCCCCCTTTCTCTCTCTCATCTTGGATGAACTTCCACCAAGTGAGAGAAGACCCTCTCAATCTTGCTTTAGCAACTTCCAAATTTTGAGCCTCTGTGATTCCATCACACTCAAAATGGTTTTCTAGTCCCTCTATCCAATTAAGGACTACTTCTGGTTCCATTTTGCCACTGAAAATGGGAATTCCTTCCAATGCTTTCCCACTCATATCCTTTAGGGCTTTCAAGAATGGTTCTTCATTTAGGATAGGATCAGCTTCAGGGACTTCATCTTTGAGGGCAATCTCTTTTCCTTTCCCTTCCATTCTATCCTTCACTTCATCTGCCTTTACATCACTTCATCAAATTTTTTCTAAAGTTGAGCCAACCTATCTTGAAGTAGTCTATTCTCCACTTCTTTCTCATCTACCTTCTTTTATAGTTCAACATTGGTCACCATTGTTGACTCTCCAATGGATTCTGTTGGCTGAAACATTAACCACAAGCCTGATCAAAGAGGCTCTGATACCAATCTGATAGAAGTTACCTTGTGAGTGTGCTTACACAATGCTCTAGACTAGATTTTTATCTTTCTAGTCCACTTAAAATCCCAATAGCTCTTTGGGACCTCTCTAGTCTCTAGCTACTGAACCTAAGACCACTCCTATCTCTCCTTTAGGATTCTTCAATTTTGTGTTTCACTCCAAGGGACAACTATCTCATAGTTTTGTCTCAATACTTTCTATGGCTTGAAAAATTCCAATGCCAAATTCTTCATACCAACTTCTCTCTTGCTACAAGGGCCATCTATAGGTTTATAATGTTCATTCTGCATCCATACAACTCCAATCCCATAAGTCTTCAAACTCAATTTGGTCAAGTTCACTATTTGCCTTCAAACTGTCCTATTAGGCCTAATGATCCTATTAGCCCTATCCAGAGGGTTTTTATGGATGAACCCTAAAAACATACACACAACCCAAAAATATAATTAGGGATCCAGATACCCTTTTGGGAGACCTAAAATATTTCTAATGTCTAGGGTTCCCAAACCGTCTGTACATCACTATCCTAGAAAGTAGGGCTTTTAGGCCTATTTTGGTTCTCTACTAGCAACTCTCTGATTTCTCCTCAAAAATAAATATAGATGGATTGATTGGGCTCTAAGCTTGATACTAGGGACCTATGAGACCCTAATAACACCAAGACCACACTTGGTTCAGTTCTCCATTATACTCCCTTGTCTCTGAAAATAGATTTATCCTTGCCATACTCCTAACCGGGCTATCCTAACTTGCTTAGGGCATGACCTTATAAATAGTTAAACATCTCTCCTAACCTCCTACCTCTATATACACTATTTAAAGTGGCTCCCCTAATCATTTCATCCAACCTTTTGTGTTTTTCACAATTGAATTTCATGGGGGAGCCATGAAAGGAAAGTTATCCTGAATCACACCAACAGACTACCTAGTTTAGGATTATTTTTCTACTCTAAGCAAACCAACTCAAAATGACTAACACTCTAAATTAAAAGATCTTATAACAATCCCTTCTACATGAATCCATAGTTATATCTCAAGATTCAATCCATTCAAACACCAAAATCTTGCAAAGTAGTCGACTGTACCCTGTTTTCACAAAAAACTTTCTTTCTTGCTCTCCAAAAGTTTCATACATTCACCCTACCTTGGGAAACAATCCATAAAGTGTCTAAAGATGTCTTCTCCACCATTTTAGGCCATTTACAATCAATTCCAACTCCTAGATTTGAGGGGATCCAATGTTATCAAGTTGCATGCAACATTTGCAAAAAGTTGCAAATGTTGTCATGACAACTTTTAGTATCTTTTGTATTTATCATGCAAGCTACAAACTAGGGACTCTAACCCATTTAGTTCAATGAAATAACCTCATTAATTACTCATAAAGCATCTTTTTCACCCAAAATGGGTCTAGGAAACAATTAGGACGCATTTCCCAACTTAGACCAAATTTAGGACTGACCTACAAAAAGAAACTAGCAAAGACTAAAAGTGAACATAGTACTAACACTATTTCACCTAGTCACACAAGATGACCTTCTAAGGCCTTAAGTAAACACACACTCTGACTTGGCTAAGGTCAGATACAAGCCAAAAATTGAGGGCTTTGAGGATTGCCTAGGTTCTCCTGCATCAATTATTTGCCTTGAATCTCGTTTGTATGGAAAGACCTATATATAGCTTAATGAGAATACCTTACCACTTGGCTTATCCAATAACCAAATATGAACCTTCCTTCTCCAAATCTCTTGTTATAGCATAATTTTTGATACCTATACCGACAAGGTCTGGATGATACTATCCTTAGATGTCTTGTACATGAAGAATCACAAAATGCCTTAAGGGAAATACACAAAGATATATGTGGAACACACTTGAGTGGTCCTTTTCTAGCTAAGAAATTTATGCAAATAGGTTCCTGTTGGCCTACCATGGAGACAAATTCCTACTATTTTGTCAGAAAAATAAAGAAGTGTCAAATACATGGGAATATTATACACACAAGCATAAGAGCTCTAACCTCTAACAACTCCATGACCATTCTATCAATGGGGATTCAACCTTGTGGGTAAGATCCACCCCTCATCATCTAATGGACACAAATACATTATCACAGCTACTGAATACTTTACCAAATGGATTGAAGTCATTCCCCTTACCACCATCACAAGAAATAAAATATCTTTTTTTATTCTGAATTATATCATATGTAGATATGGTATTCCTATTACTATTGTTACAGATAATGGGACACCATTCAAAAATTAGGATATTGATGACCTATGTGATAAATTCCATATCAAACATCCTTATTCCACCATATACTATCCCTAAGGAAATGGTGAAGCTGAGGCTTCTAATAATAATGTTGGCACTCTCAAATTTTAGATAAATTTGGTGTGACCAGGTTGAAAATTTCTCTAAGGCACAAAATTAGTACCCTTGGAAACTTTTTGAAAGGGCCTACTTTGGTAGCAAGTAAATTGAGACCTGGTGATTGTCAGGAGAATCACTTGGGGAATGTGTTCATAACCTTTTATTGAGCCAATGTATTGGTTTGTATCTTTTAGAGGTCAGATTGGATATGTTTTTGAGATAGCTATTTGGAGGTGTTGACACAAATCTGCACTTTGCACTTTTTCAGATTTTACTAAGTGACCCACTTTGGAGGTTTTCTTCTTAGGCCCAGTTGAACCATATGGCATAAGGAGTGTTTTGAGACATTGTAGACATGAAAGTGAGTCTTCATGTCCATTTGAAAATCCTTTTTTTTTCATTTGATAAGTTTTCTGAGGCCTTTCTATTTGCAATTTATTCTGATTTCCTAGGTGTGAAATGCAAAAGTACAAAGTGCCCTACTTTGGGGTCCTATAATTTGCACCTAGTTGAATGTCATGAGTTATTGAGTGTTACCCTATGTTATAATCATGACAATGTTCTATCATGTGGATTTTCAGATCAGGGTCAATCCATTTGTCCATTTTGCACAACCAATTCCAAATCAAATTTATACAATTTTACTGAATTTGAATTCAGAAAGTTATTAGAAGGCTGATTTTGAGGGGTAATGTTGATTGACTATTGGGAAAAGATAATTGAAACCTTGTATTCTTTATGTGTAAATGAATCCATGTCCAAGTTTTCAGACCATAAGGTTTTCATTTGATGGGTTTGTGAAATCAAAATCAAAAGCAATTTATTCTAGTTTCCAGTGTTTACAGAGTTGCATTTTCAGGACAGTCATTTTCAGAGGTGCATAACCTGTGACTAGTTGGTGTCCATATCAGGCTAGTTTTTAATCCATACTCCTAACATTTTAATGAACCAATGTGCAAAATTTCAAAACCTCAGGGGTCCATTTGGTATTTTTACCAAATCAATAGGAAATGCAATGTTATGTGTTTTGAGTTTGCATCTATAGAACAAGTTGAAGATAGGTAAGTTTGAGCATCAATAATTTAAAAATCTGAAGGTATCTAGTAGCTTCCTCTGGCACACATGTTTTATACATCTAAATGTTCAAATTGGTTTAGTGATAGCCTCCCAGGTGTCATCCGATATTTTTATCAGAGGTGTTTTAGGCTTGGTTTCAAAATGGTTTCTGTGTATTTAGTTGCAGAGTAATTGGAAAGAGCAACTTTGATAATGGATATTTTCCACCTCATGGAGAGAGAAACTTCGATAATGGATATTTTCCACCTCATGGAGAGTCATGCAAATCCATTTTATGAAGTGAGTGTGTATATGTCAGTCATCATATCTACCAAGTGTCAGGGTCCCTTGATGTGACTCAGTTGGTTTGTAAGGGAAATTCTGAGGGCAGTTTACTCATTTTGAGCATTTTGCAAAAATGGTTGGAAATTGGGTTTTGATGGTCAAATGTGCTAAAGAGGAGTTTCCGATTAGTATATGGGCATTTATCAAAGCATTACAAAATGGTTTTCGTTGGGCATTAATGCGAATTGTGGAAGACATAGGATATAGGTAAATTTCAAAGCCCGATGTATGTTGGTCTCTTGCGAGTGTCATGTTTTGAAATGTTCAGATATCAATGCAACTGTAGTAGCAAGTTATATGCTGAGCACTAGCAGTTTGTGTCAACATTTTTTGCTACCAATACATATAATAGATATGTTAAAGGGTTTAAAACCTTAAAACAAATGTAATTGGTGGTTGTGTAATAATTTTTCACCCCTTTGCCAGCACTTTCCCCTTGCCCACGCCAAACTGGAAGCTTTTAAAATAGAGGAAAGTTGAGGGGCTGTGCACTAGTGTTGGTTAAGAGGCTATGAAATAGAGTATGGTCTTCCATCATCCTCTACATAGATTTTGTTGAAATGTTTGTTTAAAAACTTTCAAGCAAATGTATGCGGCGGTTGTAAAGCTAGTCCCTCACCTATATGCCATTACTCCTCCCTGCTTGTGCCAAAGTGGAAGTCATAGAAATCAGAGGATGGAGGAATTGAAGAGGCATGTCAAACTTTCAAACCAATGCATCGGCAAGTGTATTACCAAGTTCTCCAAACTTTTTAGCATATACTCTGCCAATGCCAAGTTGGAAGCTTTTGAATAGCATCTTGTCATCCATCGAAGCATGGCTATCTCACCGTCTAATGCTTCTCTCACCAACCGACATCCCCGTCTACTATTTTCTCACCTTAGATGGTCCAAGTGATCATTCCTAGGCTAGCATCAAACCTCTCATTTTGTCACTGAACTGGGAAGGGGATACAATCCCAAGGGAGCCTTATCGACTTAGCAGGAATGCAATGGGATAAGGTCACGTGCCTTATTTGGATATGAACAATATTATTTTTGTTGAAGTAAAATTTGGTGAATTGAAAGAAAACGTCATCGGCTAGTGCGTAGGGCAGTGTTGTTGAACATAATTTTAAAACTATTATCTAACATGCACAGTGGGAGGAAATTTTCAAACATTTTTATATGCAAACACTAGTAAGTAAGTTGTCAAAATCCTTTACGACTGTGCTTAGTGGGTTTGTGAGATGCACGTGGGATGACATAAGTTAATTTTGTGGGCCTTCACCCAGGTGGAAGATGATGTGGAAAATGTATGCGGGACCCCCATAGGTGATAGGTGTCACAACAATGTGATCATACGATGACATCAGCAACAAGCCCAGTTAGATTGTGCGGTTGCTAGGTGATGCAAGTGCCAATAGGCACTTAGGTGGCCGACAAGTAGATTGGTCAGGCCAATGGTGGAGCAACACATGGCAGGATTAATAAGCTCATATGCAAAATAATAGTTTTATGTGCAGATTTTTAGCTTTAATTTTAAATTGACATCTTTTAAAATCTGCACAGGAAAATCTTTTAAATCTGCACAGGTAAAGTTAAAGAAAGGTAAATTTTGTTAAAGACACATGAATATTTAGAGAAGAGACATATATTTTCCAGCAAGTGAAAAGGGGGAGAATATATTTTGCTAATGAGATGTTTTGGGATGGATGACAAGTGGTAGCATCAAGTGAAATCTGGCTTTTCTCCCTTCCATATATTCTTTGTTCTCCACTTTGTAAAGGGTTCCAATTCTTTGGGGTTTCAAGAGGTTCCAAATTTTGATTTCCAATAGGTTCCAAATTTTTGTGGGGGCAGAGCTCCACAAATTTTGAAGTTTTCTAGTATGAGTTTTCTCCATTATGTAATAGTGGTGTGTGATTTCCAGTTTGTAAAGGTTTTAATGTAAAGTTGTAGAAGTGGGTATTGAAGCAATGTTCAGCCTTTTGAATTGTTTTTGCAATATTTTATGAAATTGTCTCAAGTTATTGTACATCTAATTATTTGAACGGAATATACCAAGGATGTGTTTGTTCATCTCTACAAATTTCTTGCAATTGTGTTATTTGTGCATTGATCTCTCTCAAAAAGAGAGTTAAATTTCATTGTTCAAGTGATTGTGGTTATAGGTATTTGAGCTAGATTTGTGAAGTAGAATTTCATAATCTCAGGAGGGGAAAACTAATGTAAGGCATTAGCTCTTTGTGTCTATGGGCTGAAGTTTATTTGTGGAGATATTTCCTTTATGGCTGTGTATTTGACTTTGTAGCCCTGGAGAAGGCACTGATCTATTTGTTGATCTAGGGATTCTCAAAACTTAATATAAATCAAAATATCTTTACCTTTTGTGTTGTAGAGAGTTTTGTATCATATTTAAGCCAAGATGAAAGTTGACTGAATGCTTAGCCAATATTTAGGACTACCTTGGGTTGTTAAAGAATTGTTTCATGAGACCATCGACTGTTAGTTGATGCTGATTAGCTGTGTGTTATTGGTTTTATTTTGTGCATCACATCAAAGTGTGTCCCCCTAGGTTTAGTAGAACCTGAAGTGTAGGAAGATCATTTGGATCCTTGTTAGTTGGTCCTGCTCACTTAAGTGTTCGATCATTGGAGTTGGCTACTCTTTAATATCTATTGCAAGGTGAATTGGTTGCTGATGTATAATCCAAAATAAAAAGAAACCAACAAAATGTCAACTCTACTGGGGATGAGGTGTTAAAAAATTGTTATGACCATCCTAGAAACTCTAGTATAATTAGTCAAATCAATATTTAGTTGAGTTGGCCATCCAAGTCACCAACAAAATGAAAACTCTTCTGGTGATATAGATTCTAAAGTCTTGTTAAACCTTTTAAAGAATTTGTGGTGTTATGAGAAAGAGTCAAGGTTTTTAGAATTTGAAATTTATTTCAGATCTATGTAAGGATGACCTAGAAGTGATCTTTATTGTAGCAAGTGTAAAGAAGATTGTGTAGCTTTCTTTCTTGGAAGAAACCCATAAATGACTATATGTTGCAAATGACTTTTGTTTTTTTTTTAATTTTTCTCTGCAAAGAGGTGGCGACTCTAAGTGAAAAGAGCCCGATGGAGCTGTAAAGAAAGTTCCAAATCTACCATGTTTCCAGTCAAAGAGAAATGAGAGAAACAACAAAAAATTATTTCCAGGTAATCCTCATGCTTCTATGAGAAAGAAAAGTTCCTTAGAAGGTGAAGAAGTCACTAAAGAAAGGAAAGTAGATCTGAAGTTTGTCATACTTCCTGTTTTAAAATTTCAGTCATAAAAAGATTGAGAAGTATCCTATTGACTGCATAGTTGGATAGAAGAATTTTTGATAAGATGTATTGTTAAATGAATGGTTCAATGGAGATTTTGAATTTAATGGATTTAGATATGTTTCCGTGATCTGAAACTTATTTGGTAGATCTTGAATAAATTCATAGGGATATTGCATTGTTAAATCAAAGCCTTAAAAAGGAAGCCATATTGTTTTTAATAATATAGGAAGCCATATTAGTCTTCTCCATTAATAATGCAGACACTAGTAACCTGATATCAGATGCTCAAGGTATTACAGAGGAATGAATAAGGTTCTTTAAAAATATCCTAGCTCCACCTAATCTACCTGGTCCAGTGGACCCTCCTCTTCTCGACCTACTTGATGCTAATCCTAAAATAGTGACAATATCTAATAATTTGGGATTAATGGCTCCTTTCACAATTCAGGAACTCGGGAAGGTAGTATTCTCATTACCGCCAGATAAAGCGTCTGGTCCAGATGGATTTACAACACTATTCTTTCAAGCATGCTGGGATTTTATTGGCTGGGATTTGTTGGGTGTATTAGAAGAATCTAGGAAAAGTAAATCCATGCTAAAATACTTCAATATGACTAACATAGCTATCATACCTAAAATAAAGTCACCCAAAACTTTTGCAGAATTTTGCCCAATCTCTTAATATAATATTGTCTATAAGATAATTACAAAGGCAATATACATGAGAATTCACTATCTGATCCCAAGTCTTGTATCATATACACAAGGATGATTTTTCTCTGGTCAAGAAATAATGGAAGGGGCATTAGTGGCTCATGAAACCCTTCATTCAATTAATTACAATAAATCTTCAAACTTTGTCATTAAACTAGATATGATGAAGGCATATGATAGAGAATGCTGGAGATTTTTGTTTAAAGTATTGTGTAAGTTTGGATTTTCTAAAGGGTAGTGCAAATGGGTTAAAGCCTATTTTTTGGGTGCATGGTTTTTAGTATTGATTAATGGGGTGCTAGTGGTCTTCTTTTCATCAACACAAGGGATTTGATAAGGTGATCCTTTGTCACCAATTCTCTTCATTCTTATGGATGAAACTTTCAGTAGACATATCCAAAAACAACAGGCACTAGGTTGTTGGAAAGGAGTAAAAATTGGGGAGATAAACATTTTGGTTACACATTTTCTATTTGCAGATGACACATTGCTCTTTGGAACATCCAATGTTACTGAAGCCAGGAAAATTAAACAAACTCTGGACTTGTATACTTTAGCCTCAGGTCAAAATGTTAATCCTCACAAATCAAAAATCCATTTTTTCAAC
The DNA here is from genome assembly GCA_018584345.1 of Thuja plicata. NCBI lineage: Eukaryota > Viridiplantae > Streptophyta > Pinopsida > Cupressales > Cupressaceae > Thuja > Thuja plicata. The sequence goes on from MU223512.1 coordinate 754,653, forward strand.
ACCAATCAAATTATATCTAATAGGATTGTCAATATCCTAGGATTCTTAGTAGATTTCCTACCATCTGTATATCTTGGCATTCCTTTTTTTATAGGGGCAAACAAAACAAGTTACTAGATGCCCATCATTGAACGAGTCAAATTAGGATTAGTGGCCTAGAAAGAAAGATGGCTATCATTATCAGGCACAATTTTACTTGTTAAAATAGTGCTGACAACTATCCCTAATTACTATTTATCAGTTCTAAAAGTACCTGCATCAGTAATTCAGACAATTCAGAAGTTATTAAGAGATTCTTATGGACTGGAAATATGAATGGGGAAAAAAAATCCCATTAGTATCTCTCAACAACATGGCACAGGTCAAAAAACTAGGAGGAGCGAGAGTTCATGAATTGCAAAAATGAAATCAAGCTTTTGGTGGTAACTTACTATGGAAAATGTACACTAGACCACATAATATTTGGTGCAAAATTATACAACAGAGCTATCTAGACAACAATTTCTCATCACAAATCTTTACTATATTAGATCCCCCTAAAGGATCAGTTATCTGGGACTTTATGATGTTCTCAAGAGAGATAGTAACTAAGTATATCTCTTGGGAAGTGAATAATGGTGAACAAGTTAAGTTTTGGAGGAACTCGTGGAATGGTGGCCCCCCTTGCATAAATTAGAAGTAATAGATAACAATGTCTTAACCATGAAAAACATCTGGGGACATTACTTACTAGATTACATTTTAGCAATAGGCTTGTTCTCTAGGTAAGTGATTTGGAAAGACCCAAGTGAACAACCTCTCTCCCCTAGGACAACAAGAGAATGAAAAATATTATGTTTGAAAAAGTGGTCTATTTGTTAGGATTGGAGGACAAGCTGTTTTGGGCACCAGGGAAAGATGGAAAATACTCTATTAAAGAAGGATACAGACTTATACAATAGAAGGAGGCTAATTTAGTACCTTCTCATGCCTTCTCATTCTGCTGGAATCATGTTACCCTTCCAAAGGTTGGATGCTTTGCCTGGATTGCATTGAAAAAGAGGGCTCTGACAAGTGATCAACTTCATAAATATCAGATTTTGCAACCTTTTAATTGTCATATGTGTGGCCTAGTGAATGAATATGTGGATCACTTATTCTTAAATTGTCCTTTAGCACAACAATGTTGGTGGTTTGTTCTTGGAAAACTATATTACTTCACTCCTCTCCCCAATAAACTATGGGATCTATTTCAGTCATGGCCAGAACTATACATAAAAACCCTATTCTATGGATTGTGGAAATGTATACTGGCATTGGTAGTATGTGCAATATGGTGGGAACACAATAAAATAATTTTTTGAAAAGTCTTCTTCTATTCAAGTCGTACTTACAAATTTGGAAGACCAATCTCAAAAATAGTGAATACTAGTCACTCAAAACTCAAATGCAATCCACTCATGTCTAATTGGGACAGTGCTATTATTCAAGAATGGAAAGGCATTCATGTACCAATTGGATGGTGTCATCATTCACCACATCTAAAATTTCATGACCAAACTTTAGTTTGTTGGATTCCTCCTCTACAAGGGATTGTCAAAATCAACTTTGATGGGTCTTCTAGAAGCAATCTAGGGAAATCAGGGATTGGAGTTTGCATTCGAGATCATCAAGGTATTGTGCTGGCTATAAAATCTTGTCCTCTTCTCCAAGGCACAAATAATATAACAGAGGCTCATGCCCTCTTTGCTGGACTCATTTTGGCAAAAATGGGAGGCTTTCAACATATTCAAGTGGAAGGTGATTTGATGGTCATTGTTAATGCATGTATAAAAAGAGAATCTCATAGCTAGAAACTAACATACATACTACAACAAATCTGACAACTTCTGGATTCTTTTAAAAAAATTTATATTTCTCATACGCTACGTGAAGGTAATGCATTAGCAGATTACTTAGCTGATATGGGTTGTGATGGGATGGATTTGATATCCTTAACACCAGATGAAATAATTAATAAAGACACTAATTTGCAAAGATTGATAATTAAGGCTACGCAATTTAACGCAAACTTGAATTCAATATTGTGACATTGATTGGGAAAGATGTTGGCTGCACACATGAGCTATTTGTTAGAAGAAATAAAAGTTCCATATGCCATGCTTGTGTGGAACTTACTATCATTTATAATGAAATGAGATGGGCACATTGCTAACCAAATGTTGGAGTACAGAAGTGATAGGTGATGGATGATCTAATATGGGAAGTACAAATTGTATCATTCATTGGGATTTCTAACTTAAACTAATATGGAAATTGAGCTGCCAATGCAAATTCTCTTCCCCCCGTACACACATAGGGCATGCGCTGCTTAACAATTTCAAAATTTGCAAGCTTCATAACAGGGCAACATGTGTGTATTAATATCTCCAAAGGATGGTTGCGCAATTAAGCGCTACCAAGTAAACATTGTAAGGGATTTTGCATTAAATGTAATCTGTACCCAATTAACCTTGGCGGTTTTAAATGTCATGTCTTCTTTCCAACATTGCATTGTATTTTTACTTCCAAACCCTTGAAAGAATGGCGTCGATGTAGGAAATATGCGCAAAATGTATGCAATGTGGGAGGTATCATCATGAGATTTTTCCCGAGAACTATAGAATTTGGCTGAAATCTAGTATATTGGAGGATGACTTACTGATGCAGATTGAAGATGCAGCATTGGAGACTATGTTTGATTGTCACCCACACGTGATCAGGATTGTGATTCGGCAAGTGATAGGTGAGGAAATTCTCTCATCCCAGATGAAGCACTTCATTTATCCATCGTAGATAGTGGGCATATTTTTTTCCAATGCCATGGATCTACTTCAGTTGATGCAACTGCTAGAAATAATTGCCAACAAAGTGGTTAAATCACATTTCCTGCAAGATAATGTGCTTAAGAGTGCTATGCAAAACTATGAACTCTGGTGTCTCCATGCACTCATTGGTGGTCTATTTCCTTGACAACACTTTCTCACCAATCATGAAATCATGGTGTTTTATGACTGTATTAAACACTCCTTAGAGAGTGAGAGTTTTTGTTATGTCGAGCATGCCTTACACACCTTAGGCAGAATATTGGGTCATGCGTTGGTTGAGAGAATTAGGGCTACGGTCTATGCCCTCATGGACTTGTTAGAGCATCTGAATATGCCTGCAAGATTGAGTTTCTCTTCTCGCGCTTGTGCTCCCCCAGTTTATGACCCATCGACTCTGTATTTGGAAGGAGTTCTTGATTTAAATGATCATCCATCAGAAGTCGATGGTTGGCTTCAACCTCATGTGAAAAGGGAGTACACTACTAGTTGGGGAGACTCAGACAATGACGGCTAGTATGTGATTGCGATGGATGGTGCTAATGCTCAAGGATGGAATATGGATGCCTCTGGTTGGTCTCCACAATCTCAATCAGAGATGGCTGGGTGTGGTCCCAGCGACATGGAAGATTAAACGAAGGCTATGAATTGCAATTTTGATACTTATATCGTATGGATGTAAATATAAATTTTAAATTAGCTTTTGTAATATTTTGGGGGTAGTTTAGGAGTTTATATCTTATCAAATTTTATCACCCCATGTTGTATCGGGCAAGGATATTGGGTTTTCATACTGGTTCTTTCTTGATTGATCCCTTGTATCAGTTTTTATATAAATAATATATATACAGTGGGTATCCCACTTTTTATTAAAAAAAAGAATATAGGTAGGAGAGAGGAAGGAAGAATCAGTATACTTGTTTTATAAATTTTTTTAATGCATTTGATGAGCTTCCAATGGATGTTGAATTTCAAGGATAAACATGTATTGATTTGTTTCTAGAGCTTTGTGGACTTGAATCGATCAATTTGCCTGCATACCTTAGAGAAGAAGGTATTGAACGTGCTAAAAAATGGATAAATTGGATTGAGAAGTATGAATCTAAAAATGTGCTTGATGTTGAGTGTAGTTATGTTGATGACGGAGTCAATTAAATTCAAAATTGTGAAGATGAATATATAGGTGATAATGTTTCAGTTAAGTCTGTAGATTTTTATTCTTCTCAGCATAATACTACATATTTATCTTTTAAATTTAAGGAAGCTAAAAGCATTAGTGGTTGTTATGATATGAATGACAGTGAAATTAACGAGTTTTTAGATTTGAGGAATATTGATAAAATATTAATGAGCTGTCTTTAAGACGTTTGTAGCCAAACTAATGAAGTTTATACTCAATATATCATAGAAGATTTTTGTGAATAGCCAAAGGATGTTTATGATGAAAATTTAAGTTTCTGTGATGAATCCTTATGCACAATGACATGAGCTAAGAAGTTTTAATCCTTTCCCCCAATTGGAAAGCTATTTGCAGCATTGAGAGAGAAGCGAAAGAAAGTGAAAGTGAAGTCCAATGTCCACTAAGCAGTGAGAAAATTTCAGAACTCTTAGCTGTTGATTTTCAGAGGTATGCACCTAAAGTGGACTCTACTTTGCAATACCCAATTGATATATGCTTTGATAAAGATGCCATGCTGATGGGTGTGAAGTATGATACATATGCTAATTTTTCTTTCCTACATTTAAGTCAAATAATGTGCAAGATGGAAATACATATGAGTATGAGAAATTTGCAAATGTTGTGTATGATGAGTATGAAGACTCACATACTGATGTAAGTATTGACTCAGATGGACTTTGCGCGAAAGGATCCGATTCTAATTTTTCGTTTGAAAAAAGTGATAAGTCTACATGTGTTTTCTTAGTTTTGCAAATGATAAGTGAGCCATTATTTGATGATACATTTTTATGTTTGGAAGATGCTCATAGAACTTATGATCAACAAGTTGTCTTTAGTTTTATGCAGTCAAGGTTTTATTTGGATGTGTTTCATTCTAGTTTGTGAGTTGTTGTAATAAATGAGATTCATTCTTTGGTGCAAACTAGTATGCAAAATGTGTCTGATATTTTCAGCCATATGAAGGGGTTGGAATATTTCTCTTTTTAGTGTGTCAGTGGTAGTGAAAGGTGTGACTATTTCGCATCACAAAATGGTCAACATTCTTAACAGTTGGATATTTTATGTTGCCAGTTGATGGTGAGCATGTTGATTTCATTTTATATGATATGCTGAAAACATATGGCCATCTTTTTTATCATGCAGCTGGAAGTAGTGATCTCAGTTTACCTGTGGTACATGGAGATAAAAATCAGATATTTGATAGAGGTAAGTGCTGATTTTAGTTTTGTGGATTAGGGCCATTTGTAAATAGTTTGTATAGTTGTACAGTTGCTTTGCTTTCAACAGTGTTTGGTGTGTGGTTTTCAATAAGGAACCAATTTTTTAAGTGAAGAGAAGTAAGCTGATATATCTGAATGGTCTACTCTACCATGAGATTCTAAGTCCTCAACATTCTCACAAGGGGCATGAATTAGAGACATTATTGGAGCTCTCAAATTTTGGAGAAATTTGGAGTGACCAGGTTGAAAAATCCAAGGCACAAAATTAGTACCTGTGGAAACTTTTTGAAAGGGCCTAGTTTGGTAGCAAGTAAATTGAGACCCAATGATTGTCATGAGAAATCACTTGAGGAATGTGTTCATCAAATTTCATTGAGCCAATGTATTTATTTGTAGATTTCATAGGTCAGATTGAATATGTTTTGAGATAGCTATTTGGAGGTGTTGACACAAATCTGCACTTTGCACTTTTTCAGATTTTACTAAGTAACCCACTTTGGAGGTTTGCATCATAGGCCCAGTTAAACTATATGGAATAATTAGTGTTTGGAGACATTGTGGACATGAAAGTGATTCTTCATGTCCATTTGCAGATCCTTTTGGTTTCATTAGATAAGTTTTCTGGGGCCTTTTTGTTTGCAATTTATTCTAATTTCCTAGGTGTGAAATACAAAAGTAAAAAGTGCCCTACTTTGGGGTCCTAAAATTTTCACCTAGTTGAATTTAATGAGGTATTGAGTGTTTTCCTATGTTATAATCATGACAATGTTCCATTATATTGATTTTAAGATCAGGGTCAATCCATTTGGCCATTTTGCTCAGCCAATTCCAAATCAAATTTATGCAGTTTTACTGAGTTTGAATTCAAAAAGTTATTAGAAGGCTGAATTTGAGGGGTAATGCTGGTTGACCATTGGGACAAGATAATTGAAACCTCGTATTCTTTATGTCAAGAATGAAGGATGAGTAAAGGAGATTTAAAGATAAAAGCATAAGGAGTAGATTATGAAGAGAGTTGTTGAGAAGAAGTTGTGAAGAGGAACTGGGCAAAGCAGTGAATCAAAAGCAGAGAAGAATTGAGAACAAAGGTTTTGAGCATAAGGGCTCTGAAAAGATTTGGAAGGAAGTGTATATACGTCAATTACTATCTTGTGAAGAATCTTAACAGTTTCTACAAGGTATTATAAATCCCTTAACTGGGTAGTCTTTAACATGACTGAAAAGTTCATATTGTGTGAGATTTTTATAAATCCCTTAACAGGGTGAACATCGTACAAACAAGATTAAATCTATTAGAAAAGTAGTCTTAATAGAGATATATATGCACTTAACAATATATCCGTCACTCCTAACTGAGTGAGTCACTCAGAAGGTGACATATTGTAAGCCCTAACAAGAAAAATATTTTTCTGCAGTGAAGAGTTCTGGGTGCCATCCCCACCATAGTTTTCCCTCTGACCAAGGGTTTTTGCGTGACCAAAAATCTATGTTATGGGTGTGTAGATCTGATTATGTGTTATTGTTATTTAGTTTATGATTTTAATTTACAACATATCAGTAATATTGTGGACACTATCAGTTAATATTACTATTGGTTGATGTTTAACGGTTTAAAGTTCAATCAAGTGAAAAATAAGTATAAGTTTGTTAATACTGATTCACCCCCCTCTTAGTACCTAATCTTTCCAATTAAGACTATGATTTTCTTATTATCAACACCCAGCAACTCCAAAAATGGAGTCATTTCTCCTTTTTTGAATAACTTGGCAAACAATTGTGCTCTTCCCACCACAGATTTATCCTCAAAATATTCCTTCAACATGTTTTTGAGATGCAATTTAATAGTTCTTTCAGGTACCATGTTTTCAGATGTAATTTAACTTAAAAGTGAATCCTCATTCATCTCCATCAAATTTTGCATTGTAGAAACAATATGTGTACATGGACTACCAATTTCCTCACCCACTTGAGTTGCATCTTCTTCAACATCAATAGGTTCTTCTTCAACATCGACCAGTTTCTCTTTATTACATTTCATATGACCTTTCATTTTGTCATCCCTTTTGTGATCATATTTCCTTGATCTATTCCTTTTATTTCCCATTGCAAAAAGTATAGCAAGGAAATTTTTCTTTACTACTCGTTGATAACAAGATCACCTTCACACTCCTTCGAAAAAAAATTCCTTCGTATTCCTTCGCAAAATAATGTCTTTTGATCTCAAAACACTTCACTTATTAAAATAAAAGTGATTTTTTGGATTTGAAAAATATATGTGGTTGAAGGGGTAGGTCGCTCATGCAACCACTCTTGGGGTTACTGAATCCTAAGGGAGTTTAGTCGAGTGGGATTCGGCCAAATCGCACTCGACCAAACTATCTGATGTGGCATGCCATGTGGCAGCTAGACCCCAAGTAATCTGTAGAATTATAGAAGTTTAAACTTCTATAGCTTATTTCACTATGAAAAATAAAAAAATTCAAAAAAGTAAAAATACCCTTTTGTAGAGCTGATAATCACAATTTGGGATATATAATTTTAATACTATTTCGATTACAAAAAGTATTAAATTTACTAAATAGTGCAAGTGGGACGTTGATTCAGAAAATAAAAAAATATATTAGTAAATCAAATCAGAAAGAAATAGAAATTATATATACAACACTAGAGCAGAGAGTCATCTTCAAGAATATATAGTTTTTTTTTGTTTGGTGCAGTTTAGATAGGGGAAAGAAGTTGGGAGATAAAAATTGTTGATTTTGGGTAAGTTCGCCTTTGACTAGTTATAGTAGACAAAATATAGATCAAAAAAATAGTTTTTCATTTTTTTCTGCACTAGCTATATATGTCATCTAAAACATATTCTGAAATCGGTGGAAAAAAAAATTTACTTATAGTTTTTGGCGGGAAGTGGACTCTTGATTTGCAATATTTTTTAGAAAACAAAAAATAGAGTTTAAAAATTAAAAAAAACATATTTATTCTTGACTATTTTTTCTTAAAATTGTATCATCTTAAAATGGAAGCACTTCCATGTTAAGAACATTTAGCCCTCCTTAAGGGGTGTTTTTGACCATCATCACATTGTCCTCTCATTTCTGCACCCTCTCTTGCTTCTGTTCCTATTTAGGACCCTGATTGGGCCTCTCCAGACACTATCTATCCCACCTGGCACATTTTCCAGGGGTTCTAACTCCCTAGGTCAAGTTTTCCCTCAACCCTAACCTAGGTCAAAGTCAACCTCGACCTTGACCTAGGTCAAGGTTGACCTCAATTTTGACCCAAGTCCCCCTTTTCAATTTGAAAGTTTGTCGGTTGTCGGGGGTCATGAAAAGTTCATTTCCCACTTCTGGGTCAGCTGTTTTGGGTTATGAAGTGATGACTCTTAAATTATATTTAATATAGGTCCTCTTCTAGGGATATAGGTCTAATTGGAATTTAATTCTCCTATGTAGGACTCTCTAGAAGATTGTGCCCTAGATTGCTATATAAGGAAGCCTTATTCTCTCATTTTCTCTAAGTAAAAATCTAAATGTGAAGTACGAAAGTGATCCATCCAAGGATCATAATCACAAGTGAACAAACATAAAATAAGTAAGAATTTTACATGTTCTCAAGATTTCAAAGTTCAATCAAGGGACAAGTTCAAAACAGTGAATTTGAGTGCAGATTCAGATACCCTTTTCAGCAAACTGTCGGGATCCAAAAATAGATTTTCTATTGGACTGTGTAGGTCAGAATCAAATATTATAGGTCAGAATCGAAATTCTATTCTAGGTCAGAATTGGAAATTTTGGGTCAAAGGTGACATTCATTTTTGCGTCGAAATTGGAACTGAGCCAGATTCGAAAAAGATTTCTGGGTTTTCTTCGTCTCTGTGTTTCTATTCCAGATCTAGTTGCAAAATTTCTAGAAACTCAGTGTAGACACCCGAAAACAACATTCTTCAGATCTGTATCATTTTTGAGGTTAGTACTTGTCTTCAATTTATTTCAATTAAAGTTTTAATCTTCCTAAATCTATCACACACTCTCTTTTATAAAATTAAAGTAGGGTTTTTCTCTTTACCCCTATCCTTAATAGGTTGATTCATTTATGTAATGATCCTTTCTTTGGGGTTAATCAATTTGGATCTTCCCTTTATTAAATTTGGGATTAAGAGGAAAATCTTACCTTCTTCACTATTCCTACATCACGTTCAATATATATATACATCACACATTATTTATTTACCCTTTACACTTTAATAACATAACCTTCTTCCATTTCCTATATCACATTTTGGTGAACCCGTGATAGACAAATTTTCTTTTTGGTGTTAGTTGCTTCGCCTCTTTTTCTTAGAGACTATCTTTTGCATACATATTAAATTTTATGCTCTTGAAGTGTACTAAATATAAAAACATACACATAAAAATATAAAAAAAAACATTTCTTGCACTTCATTCACTATGAGAATCTTTACGATGCTTTGGTGTATGGTTATTTTCCTCATTATTCTTCTTTTAACATCTCTTTATAACACTTATGATGTTTATGAAAGTATCATCCATTTCCTCATGTTTGTTGCTCTTCATGTTTCACTTGCTCATGCTATTATGAGATTAACTAATACCAGTCTTCCCACTTTCAAAACATTCATTTAGGATTTATGTAGTGGACTTATTGCTCTTTTGGATTATGTGAAAAATTGGGTAGATGATACCCCATTTACTAATCTTCCTAATCCTAATCCTATCATTCCTAATCTAGTTCCTAATATTCCTAATCCTCATCCTATCCTTTATAATCCAATTCCTAATATTCCTACTCCTATTTCTCCATCTTCTATCCCTAGTTCTTCCCACACTTATGATGGGGCTCAAACTAGGGTTCATGATGCAGATGTGCAAGAATTCTTTCAATTACCTTTCCCTTCTTATCCGATCCATGATGATATTAAAGGGAAGAACAAAGAAACTTCTTCTAAACCTATCATTCCGCCTTACACAAAATTTTCTCATGACCACCATAATTAATCATCTCTTGCAGAAGCTTTACAAGATATGTACACTACCAGATACACTATGGTGGATAAACAAGGCTATAAGGGTTTAGGGCTCGGTGTCAATGAACATGACATTAAAAACCCAATTCATTTATCCCCTAAACAAGATATGCATGGTATAGGCTTCCTTCCTTCTCAAATCAAGGTGGTTGATTTTAACTATTGCCCTCCTCTTCATGTTCTTCTTCCAACACCTTCCTTAGATGACCCTGATACTCCTTAAGATGTGGCTAAGAAAGTGTATGTTCAGTTAATGAATTCTAAGAAACACATATTTAAACCTATGCCCGAAAATGCTCTCTCTAAATGTAAATGTCCTTTTCACTACAGTAATACACATTTACTGTCTGATTATGTGCATTTCAAGCTATATGTTAGAGAAAGATCCACTTAAGGAATTATATCTCATTCCCGTGCAGTATTACAATTTCTTCATAATTTTGATATAGGGCATTCCCCTCATTCTTCTATAAATTAGATCATTTTTCTTCTCTTTTCTCTTTACTGGGGGGCAAGAGGTATTACCTTCCAATCTTATAGGATCCATTATGCTCTTAGCATGTATTTGTTTTTGAGCTTAATCGATTATTCTTTCGATATTTTATCCCTATGATTTTGTATTATGATACATACTTCCTTCTCTCATAATCAGTCATGATATATTTTCTAGGACATTTGTTTTGTAAAGATATCTCTTTTCTACAAAATCTCTTGATACAATTGATATATCCCCTTCTTTCATTCCTAGGGGGCAAGGTTTTCCTTCTTTCTCTACCTAAGGATCTACTTTCCTTAGCTTAGTGGCATTTTTTATTTCTACAACATTATTTCCTTATAAATATTTATGTTTTGGCTATGGATACCCTCTTATACAAGAAGTGATTGTCCTAGGTCATCACCTCTTCTTTATTTTGAAAATTATGTTCTTTATAAAGCATTTCTCTTGCTTTGGGTTAGAGTTGGCTTCCTTCATTCCAAGATTCTTCTTCCTCTTGATCGTAGGGGCTTGATGATTGAATCTTTGGTCCCTCTTTTCTTTTCTTTGGAAGATGACATTTTATCCTAAGCACTCCTCTATGGTGGGGGTATTGCTGATAAGATCTCTTCCTCTTTTGAGGATCCTTTTTCCATATGTGACATATCCAAATCACAATTATCTAGGCTCTTAGAGGTAAGGGTCAATACTCTTTGCTAAGGATATAGTGTATATTGTTGTTAAACTAGATATCTCCTTACCTTGTGAAGTAGGTATCCTCTTTCTCTTCCTTATCCTTCCAAGTAGGTAGTCATGATAAGGAGGGGCCCGCATAAATAGGGTATCCCTTATACCATATTTTATATTTTACAACATGCTAAATCCTCGGAAGGTAACACACATAAGTTTCTAAATCCTAAAGAGACACGCATTTTTATTTTTATTTTTTGCTAAATCCTCGGAAGGTAACACACATAAGTTGCTAAATCCTAAAGAGACAAGCATTTTCCAATATCATAAATCCTTGGAAGGTAATGCACATAAGTTGCTAAATCCTGAAAAGACACGCATTTTATATTCCATAGTGATACAAGAACGTGGATCTATGGGTATTCTAAAAGCCGTCAAAAGAAGCATTACAATTAAAAAGCATAGTTCATGGGTGAAACTGTTGGGCTCTCCCTCCTTGGTGATTCATGGTAAGGTATGCATCATACTAGGTGAGGTAATCACTTTCTCTTTCCTCTCTTTCACTTTCATGTTAGTAGGATTAGATCATGAAGCTATGTTATTTATAGTGTTGCTCTTGTCTTGCTTATGTAGTCATGTATGCTTTCTATGATTAATTTCTCTTTTATTTCATATCTTAGTGCATGTATTTTGAGTTAGAATCATTGGTCTAGGGGCTCTTGTCCTTGAATAAGTGATGTTCTACCTTGTTGTAATCCACTGGAGTCTTCCTTCTAACTTTACCACGAGTATTTTCAATTTCCATACTCCCGCTAAAGTGGGGGCTTAATGTATCATCTTGAAATGGAAGCACTTCCATGTTAAGAATGTCTGTCCATCCTTAGGGGGTGTTTTTGACCATCATCATAGTGTCCTCTCATTTCTGCATCCTCTCCTACTTCTGTGCCTATTTAGGAGCCTGATTGGGCCTCTCCGGACCCTATCTATCCCACCTAGCACATTTTCCAGGGGTTTTGACTCCCTGGGCCAAGGTAAACCTCGACCTCAACCTAGGTCAAAGTTGACCTCAACCTTGACCTAGAGATCAAGGTTGACCTCAATTTTGACCCAAGTCCCCCTTTTCAATTTGAAAGTTTGTCGACTGTCGGGGGTCATGAAAAGTTCATTTCCCGCTTCCGGGTCGATTGTTTTGGGTTTCAAAGTGACGAATCTTAAATTATATTTAATATAGGTCCTCTTCTAGGGATATAGATCTAATTGGAATTTAATTCTCCTATGTAGGCCTCTCTAGAAGATTGTTCCCTAGATTGGTATATAAGCAAGCCTTCTTCTCTCATTTTCTCTAAGTAAAAATCTAAGTGTGAAGTATGAAAGAAATCCATCAAAGGAGCATAATCACAAGTGAACAACCATTAACTAAGAAATAATTTTACATGTTCTCAAGATTTCAAAGTTCAATCAAGGGATAGGTTCAGAACAACGAATTGGAGTGCAAATTCAGATACCCTTTGCGACAATCGGGATCCGGAAATGGATTTTTTGTCAGACTTTGCAGGTTAGAATCGGATATTCTGGGTCAGTATCAACATTCTATTATGGGTCAGAATCAAAAATTTTGGGTCAAAGGTGACATTCATTTTTGGGTCAAAATCAGAACTGAGCCAGATTCGGAAAAGATTTCTGAGTTTTCTTGGTCTCAGTGTTCCTGTTCCAGATCCGGTTGCAGAATTTCCAGAAACTCAGTTTAGACACCCAAAAACAACATTCTTCATATCTGTAGCATTTTTGAGGTTATTACTTGTCTTCAATTCATTTCAATTAAAGTTTTAATCTTCCTAAATGTATCACACACTCTCTTCTATAAAATGAAAGTTAGGGTTTTTCTCTTTACCCCTATCCTTAATAGGTTGATTCATTTATGCATTGATCCTTTTTTTGGGGTTAATCAATTTGGATCTTCCCTTTATGAAATTTGGTATTAAGAGGACAATCTTACCTTCTCCACTATTCCTACATCACGGTCAATATATATACATCACACATTATTTATTTACCCTTCACATTTTAATAACATAACATTCTTCCATTTCTTATATTACATTTTGGTAACATTCCCCATTTTATATGTTACATAAATTATAGGCATAAACTTCATCTAGTTTTGCACATTTCATCAGTTTACATCATCTTCAACTTTTTAATAGAAATATCACTTTTATGCCCTTGAAGTTGAACAATTTTGGTGTTATTAGTCTTTTCCTTTATAAAAGTGTGATAGATTATCATGCTTTTACCCATATCTATAGTAGTTAGTAGATTATCTAAAGAAGTCAGAAATTATTCTATTATTTTTTGGTAAGCGAAAACATGTTTTGAAGGGGACCTAAAACCCTTTACACTATTAGGGAGAAAGATAGATCATCATTTTGTCATAATACATAAGGACCAGACAACAAGGGAAGAACAATTGGCAACCAGGGACAAAAGCCAACAAAAGGACAACAACCAATATAGGGCCAACATACATAAACCAAAAAGAACAACAAAAATCCCCAGGCAGAGACAAAGTAAATAAAGTGAAATTATTAAGAAGCTTAGATGCTTCCAGCTCAAGGTAGCACATGGTATCAACAACTTTCTTCAATTACTCTATATCCTTGTTAGCATTCTAACCATCTTCTTCATATTATCATGGGTTCTCTTACCAGGCCCATCGGGAACATAAATTATTTTATTGTTACAATATCATGAAAGCGTATTTATAGTATCTTAACTGACGACTAAGCCTTATTGATGGCAGTGAAATGAAGCGATGTGGATAAATGCTAAAGTAGGTAGTTGTATATGTCAGACACAACCTATAATCATAAAGTCAAGGATAAAGTAGGTTGCACACATGATTGACAAAAATATTTTACAATGCGAGAAAAATAGCCTACTTTTACTTATTTATATATATTTTATTATAATTATATTTTTAAAATGATATGTGAAATATTCTCATCATTCAAACTTTGGGTAAATTCTTAAATAAAAATATCAAAATATGAATGATAAAAATAGTTGTTCAATCATTAAATGGATAGAGCTTTAAATTTAGTAAAATGTAGACATGAAACATGATTATTAGGTTGTTTAAATCATTGAGAAGGTCCTAAATGTTAAGGATTAAAATCCTTATGCATATTATTGAACCTTCTTCACCATCCTACTTTCAATAGATAATGGTTGAATTTCATTCTTAGCAGGAGAAATGACTAAAATCGAGTAAGGAACTATGCTATTTTTTAGTCAACAAGTATCACCCTTGTTACAAGTAAAAAAATAGTAGAAGGCATACGATTTGTTAGAGATCAATCATGATTATTTTGATTGAGATCTACGCTAAGGTGGTAAAAATGTTGGAAATCATTTATACAAGAAAATGTACATGAACATCTATTTCAACACTATTAATTGGGGGATTAACTCTTGTATAAGGGAGAGATTGATGAGATTTTGGAAACTATAAGTTAGGTACATTAATCTAATTATTAATGAGCACTTATAGATAATCAAAATGAGAAATATTTTAATTATCTTGCACTTTTATTTTAATGAGAGTAATAGAAAAAATCATAGATTTAGTATACAAAGATGTATGAATATCTATAGAAGATCTTAAAAACAGAATCAAGTTTCTAAATTTCTATATAATTAATATAATCTTCAATATTAAATCATTTCATATTTAGAAAAATTTAGTAGGAATTCAAGAATAGAGTTCCGAAAAGAAACACGTTCTTAGAAAAATGCTATGGTTTAAAAGGTCAAGATCTAGTTCGAAGAAAACTAGGCTTTGATATAGAACTAGAAAAGTTGGTTAAGAGCTTCACGGTGTCCACAAAAGGGATACAATGATTGACAACCTTTAGGTAGATAGAATAAGATCTATTGGAAGACCTTGGTAAATAATATACTAAGTAAACCAAGAATGCCAAGGCTCAAGAATGATCATAAAAATAGTTTAGAATCTATATTGCTTTGATCTAGCTATGGGCTACATATTCCATTTGTCATTGAGTTTCTAAATCATAAGGAAATCCAGGAAAATCCATAAATATCTTTTGTGAAGTTTAAAGTTGTGAAATGAGGTATTAGGATACCCTTTCCAATCTCTCCACTAAGGTTGGTAACATCTAACCTAATTTTTTCAAGCATTTTTCATAGGAACATCATCAAAAATTGTTTGGAAGAACTTAAATCCTAGTTGGAAACCAATTTCTAGTATGGCATCAAGCCAAGATCACCAATTTTTGGTGACAATAGAAAAGATGTTGGGAGAGTCTTGATGCTCTTATTAAATATTTTTTAGAATATGAACCAAAGGAACTTTTAAGTAGAGGCATATCCTAGCAAATGATCACAATCATAATACTTGTGATTTATTTTCTACTGTGGATAAAATGATGCATTGCATATTAAAAAAACAAACTCTAGACAAAGAGTTGGAGTCAATTTGTTGATGGAAATTGATGAGGATGCTGGTATGCCCCTTGATTATGTCATTTACTAGGGTCCGAATCTCTTCAAACTTTTGATTGGACTAGGTTTGATCTCTAGATGATTTTGATAGATGAAATCTTCTGCTTGTCCCAACTCAACCAATAGATACCTTCTAATTTAAATATAGACTTATTCATCATATTATAATTTACTTATTTAAAAAAACTAATAACATCTATATAATCCAATTATTTGTTTACATATTAAAAAATCCTAAAATCCAACAAAATAGATAATGATTATCTCTCAAAATATATTGAATTTACTAAAATGGTTCATATCTAAAAATTGAAAAGGAAGGAAAGATAGGGAGAGATTTTCCATCATTTTCATTCGTGGAAGTATAGAATGGACAAAGATTCATACAATGAAAGAATAAAAGAGAAACATTACAAGTAATGAATTTTCATTTCTATATACATATCAATCAATTCACATAGGGCCCATTTGGTTGGCGGAATTTGTGCATGCTGGAATTACCAATTCTAGAATTGAATCCATTCTAGGTTTGTGCTATTCTCAAAATGAATTCTAGAATATGGCTGTCCTGTTTGGTTCACTTGGAAGATGACTAAGAAGATGCAAATTTTGTGTTTGGTTCCACACAACTAGAATTGGAATTGGAATTTTGTTTTTGTACACATACACATATATACACACACATATACACACATACACATATATACACACATATGTGTATACACACACATGTGTATATATACATATATACGCACATGTGTGTATATATACATGCACACACATGTGTATATACACACATGTGTGTGTATATACACACATGTATATATACACACATGTATATATACACACATGTGTGTGTATATACACACATGTATATATACACACATGTGTGTGTATATACACACATGTATATATACACACATGT